>RJVU01026577.1:2497557-2520276 GCA_003731715.1 Anabarilius grahami
GCACAACAAAAAATATATAATAGTAATATAATAATAATAATAATAACTTATTAGTAGTAATAAAATAAAATAAAAATCTGTAACCCAAACCCTTACCATTAACTACCTCTTAAACCAGGGGGTTTAATATGATTTTTTTTCAAGCCCCAACCCCAGCCCTAAACTTGACCCTGGAATATGATTGGTGAATCAGAATGCTGTTCCATGACTTACAACAATGTTTATCCAGCAACATCATAGAAAGTAAGCCTTGTACATACCTGTTCACGTGCGCTTCTCTCTGCGGTGCCCCTCATGCTGCCATGTGAGGGGGATGGAGAGGGCGGTAGGGAGTGCTGGGGCGGGTACTTGTTCTTCAGGTGGTCCATGAAAGCGTCCCTCTTGCGTTCCATGTCAGCCTTGTGCAGATTGGTGAGGGCCTCCAGGCTCTGGGCGGCGATGACCGTGTGCCGGTGCTCAGAGGTGTGGACCAACCCCACGTTGGAGAAGCGGCGCGTGCTGTTTCCCAGCGTGCGATATTCACGCGGGTACTCCAGGTCATCGGTCGAGATCATGTGACCTCCGCCACGCTCCGTGTCTGGTTTGAGAGAGGAATGAAAAGGGGGCGAGGAGGAGTTGAGGAATGTGAAAAGTGTGGCACCAGCACACACGCATTCATACGGTCATGCACGACCACACGCACGCATGCAACAGCGCAAATGCATTCGCAGACAGACAGATGGTGGAGGAGAATGGGGTGAAGGGGAGGAAGAGAGAGAAATGGGATGAGATGTTAGACTTATTACAACAGAAAAGAGCACAAGAGCGAGTGGCTGCTCCCTGCAGAGCTATTGATCTCAGGTTTAGTCGAAAAGAGGGAACTAAGAAAAAAGTAAAAGCGCTGAGCTATAGATCAGAGAAAAGAATGGAGACAAAATTTCTCTGTAGGAGATTACATTTTGCTTTGCCCGTCGGTTCGCCTCTGTCATCTGAAGTGACGTTTCTTGCTTTCTGAGGACACATTTTGGATCACAACCCCCACGCGCACATACCTTCGCATGCACAATATACACACGTGAAAAATATGTTCATATAAGCTGGGAGAAAAAAGGCATTAAAAAACTTAGCTACACAGGTCAGGGGCATCATGTACAATTTTTTTGAGAGGGCACCGGTGGCAGTTCTGGCTCACTTTGTGCCCAAGACCAGATAAGACATGACCAAAGGAAAAAAAACAACAACTTTTGAGCACTTTTTTTTTTAAACAACTCAAAAGGATAGTTCACCAAAAAAAAAAAAAAAAAAAAACTTGTNTTTACTTACACTCGTGTCATTTCAAAACCATATGACTTTTGTTCATCTTTGAAACACAATGAAGATATTTTTAATAAAACCTGAGATATTTCTGTCCCTCCTATAAAAAGCAAACAAAACATTCACACATCAAAAATTTATACATTGCAAAAGTAATCAAACAAACCTTGTGCATGTGTTTACCATATGTGACCCAGGACCACAAAACCAGTCATAAGGGTAAATTTTTTGAAATTGAGATTTATACATCATCTGAAAGCTGAATAAATTTGTTAGGATAGGACAAAATTTGGCCGAGATACAACTATTTGAAAATCTGGAATCTGAGGGTGCAAAAAAAAAATATGCAATGCATAATACTTACAATAATACATTTTTATATATATTTACAGTAGGAAATGTACAAAATATCTTCATGGAACATGATCTTTACTTAATATCCTAATGGTTTTTGGCAAAAAAGAAAAATCGATAATTTTGACCCTTACAATGTATTGTTGACTATTGCTACAAATATACCCATGCAACTTATGACTGGTTTTGTGGTCCAGGGTCACATATTTGATGTGCTCTATGTGCAGTATGTGTGTTGATCAATGTTTATATGTGAAATTAAATGTGCTCAGTTCATCATATAAAGCGATCATGTCTTCTCAGACAACTTAGATTAAACTGCATTCATATGGATTACTTTTACAACGTCTTTTCATATTTTTTATGTGTGAACATTTTGCTTGTGTGGACTTTCAATGGATGGACAAAGATTATGAATGAAAATTGAAAATATCTTCATTTGTGTTCTAAAGATAAACATCTTATGGGTTTGGAACAACATGAGGGGGAGTAAATGATGACAGAATTTTCATTTTTGGGTGAACTAACGCTTTAATCATTCAGTTAAGTCGTGTATGATGAAAAAAATACAGGTGACATAAGACGATAGCTATCTGTTACTGGCCAAAAACTACTGTATATAGTGAAATATTTGTGATTTATATGTTTGATATCAGAATCTAAAGATACTTCCGAATGACCGTCAGTGAAGAAAGATGCCGTTAGACAGTTTAGTTACAGCATCTACCAGCTAAATCATGGTTTATGTGCCCCCTCTTTTTGAATGTGCATGATGCTTCTGACAGAACCGCACACATATGCATACAGTACACACTCCCAAACTGCCTCCAAGTAAAAGAGGCACAACCTAATGCACATTTAATTTAACTTCCCTCTGCAATTTCTTTTTCTCGCTCATAAAGATGGCCTAAAACAGCAGCTAACACACATGGCACGCAGACAACACCCATTCGTTGTGGTCAGGCAGTATGCAGAGACAAGACTTTGACATACAGTACAACTGACAAAATCATTTGGAACAAAATGACAGGCCAACCTGATTGGCCAGAGGCAGGCCGACATGAGGAGATATGGGAGTGGCTGGTGTGGTTACCTTGCTTCGGAAAGCAGGCCCCAACATTAGCTGAAAAAAAAGAACATCGACCATAGTTAAGCTCCTCATTCTCTCTATCTTTTGCTCTCTCTTTCATTCCCTTTATCTCTCTTTCATACACATGCAGAATAATTGCCTTTGTTGCTGCTGGCTAGAACTGATTCCCAAATCATCTCTCTCTTTTGTATTATACTAAAGGAATAAGGCATATCGTTCAGTCAATAATACAAAAAAAAATTATCTTACACCAAGGCACAATTCCCCTATAGAAAAAGTGTTTTTCATTGCTGGTGTGTGTTTTTTTGTGTAAACAGAAGCTTTCGGTAAACATCCTCAATAAGATAGGGTTCTAAGCGAAAACCTTCCCAAGCACCTTATGTCAAGAATTTATGAGTCTCAACGTCAGATTCCTGAAAGCCTGAACACACAACACCCACACAAACACTACATTAAAATTGATCAACCATTCCTCCTTCACTTACTTCCTCTTTGTTAACAGATTCAAACCTTATAACCTCTCATGAGAAAAACATTAGTATATACATCATAAATAATTGAGCGTATATGTTTTTAATGATGTGTGGTGTTTGTGTGTGTTGGAAAGTCAGAAAAGTTTCCAGCAGGGAGTGAGGTAAGAAAAGTAGGTATTGGTCCTGATCGCTTGTGTGGAGTAATTTTGCTAATAAAATGTTCATGAAGTACCTGAATGTTTTAGTGGGTTAAAATCTAGCCCCTGGTGATGGAATACTGCATTAAAAACCCTGAGGCCAGATAACATGAATGCACCGAGTATAACAAAACTGCTGACAGCTGCAGGTGCCTCCATTTGATATATCAGAGTGGTATGCTATATCTTCATTGATTTTTCTATTCATATTTTCATTCATTTATTCATCATGACTTTATAGATTCATTAATTGCCTTATCAATCCATTCCACAGTTCACAAAATAATAAATTACTGTTTGGTTTTCCCGCTTTTCTGCAATTTGCCACCATTAATTGTTCTATGCTAAACCTTTTCCAAATATATGGTAAATATCCGCCAAACAGCTCTATGACAAACTATTAGCAAATATATACACTAAGTTTGGGGTCAGTAAGAATTTTCAATGTTTTTAAAAGAAGTATGTATTTGATTAAAAAAGTGTGAAATGTTATTAAAATATAAAATACCCTTTTTCCATTTGAAGATATTTTAAAATTTTCGTCCTGTGAGGGCAAAGCTAAATTTTTCAGCATCATTACTCCAGTCTTCAGTGTCACATGATCCTTCAGAAATCATTCTAATATGTTGATTTGTTGCTCAACAAACATTTCTTATTATTACCAATACTGAAAACAGTTGTGCTATGTAATATTTTTATGGAAACTGTGATTTATTTTTTCAGGATTCTTTGATGAATAAGTTCAAAATAACAGCATTTATTTGAAATAGAAATTGTGTGTAACATTATTGTTTTAACTGTCATTTTTAGTCAATTTAAAGGGTTTAGTTCACCCAAAAATGAAAATTCTGTCATTAATTACTCACCCTCATTTCGTTCCAAACCAGAAATGTCATTCCAAACCAAATCCAGACCAGAAAGGTCTCAGATTTCATCAAAAAGATCTTTATTCGTGTTCCGAAGCTGAACAAAAGTCTAACGGATTTGGAACAACATGAGGGTGAGAAAATGATACGTTTTCATTTGTGAACTAACCATTTAATGCATCTTTGCTAAATAAAATTTGGCATTTCTTTAAAAATATATATTTTTACTAACAAAAAAAATCTTAATAACCAAGCTTTTGATCGGTAGTGTAAATATCTGCCACTAGTAGCAAATAGTGCAATGAAGTGGCAACAACAAATTATTCACCAGTTTGCCAAATTGTGATTATTCATGTTCTTTTAATTTTGTGAATGTAATTTGGTTCAAAGAAAGAAACGTTTGAGAGCCTGTCATTAAAAGTGACCCTTGTAAAATATTTATTTGTGATGAACTGGCACTTAATATGTTAGATTTGAATATGTGCCACTGAAGAAAATAGAATGAAGAAAATCAAGACCTGAAGTCTCTCTCTCTCTCTCTCTCTCTGAGGAACATCATATCATGTACTTCCAGCTCAATGGGATTTGAATCACTCTATTCACCATCTCAACTGTCACCATGGTCTCCCTATTGCCCCTTTACCCCCTTTCAGGAAGCTTGGGGCTAAAAAAACTATTACCATCCAATGAATTATTCACATATTATTTAAAGCATTGAATCTGAAAGCAGCTGGTATGTTATTAAGCAGAGCCTGGTGCTTTAAACAAACATCAGGGTTGTTCTGGAGTAATAGACAGCAGTGGTGCTCCTGAGGAACGACTAAATTGAATGACCTTGTGGTTAATGTTGTTAGCATGGAATTCTTTAATAGCACTTATACTCTCAGGAGAAGGAGCATTATCTTTCAGACAGCGGCCTGTTGAAGGACAGAAGGAACTGATACCGACTTACCATGATACTTGCTTTAGGGAGTTTTAACCACTAATACACCCTGACAATGTGACTAAACTGTGTTAGCTTTAGCAATAAGAGCTTTGAATGAAAGCAAGGAGGACATGTTCAATTCACTCAAACAGGCTCCATAATTGAGTGGTATCACGGTGTTTAAGTTTTTCATTGGTATTTTGTTCAAAGAACATTTGCATATTGGTGACTGCACTAATAAAACTCAGCCAATAGAGGTTTGATGGTTTGTCTTAGCTGGTTTTGAAATAACATTAAAATAACTATTTTCTATGTGATTATATTGTAAAATGTAATTTAATTCAAGTGATGGAAAAGCTGAATTTTCAGCATCATTACTCCAGTCTTCAGTCACATGATCCTTCAGAAATCATTCTAATATGATGATTTGCTGCTCAAGTAACATCTCTCATTAGTCCTTGCTGAATAAAAGTATTAATTTCTTTAATAAAATCCTACTGACCCCAAACCTTTGAATATATTTATATACTGAAGTATATTTACTATGCAAGAAATACAGTATATTTACATTTACCATTGTGAATGTGCATGATAAATAATACTATAACATAAAGCTCTGCTCTCAGCTGTATTACATTAAAGTACAGCAGTTGCAAAGGGGACCACTTTGGCTGAATTTAAGACCACAACGGACCAGATTAATGCAATAAAGCCAAAAGCCTTGAAGCATTGATTCCACGAAAACTACACCCTGCTGTCTCATTCTCTCATCTCAGATCATATAATCTCAGCTAACTCATCCTCCTAATAAAGACAAAATGCTGTAGCAAAATAACCGTCTTGAGTTTAAAGAAGGAGAGGGCATTGATTTGACCTGTGGAAGCAGATATCATCAGCAAAGAGAGTCAGCCCATCTGACGTGCTAAAGCAGGTAACTGCCGCTGGCACAGAGAAAGAGAGAGAGAGAGCAAACAATGCCGGAAGTGGAGACAAGTAGTTTGCCTCCATCCATCAGAAGCCAAGCTAGAATTACCATGACAGGCAAAATCAATGCAAAATAACAGCCTGAGAACGTGTTAGCAAGACCTTTTCATAAAAGTACAAGAGAACAATGATGTTTAGCGAGAAAGAAGGAGTGAGGGAGAGAAAATGAGAGCTAACAAACACTAAAGCCATCTTTATCCCACTGTTATGAAGAACTACTGTGTGCAAAGGTAGTACTTGTGCTGAATGTGTCTTTGTGAATTTTGTGATAACTTTATTGGAAAACATTGTATTACTGCATATTTATTCAAGAGACCTTGTTTTATCACAGAACTTCCAAAGATAATGGCTTCAGTTCCATCTTTACAATCTCTACAAAACTACACAGGTAAAGAAAAATAAATAAAAAGCTGTGAAATTTATGAAAAACAGGCAGCTGTGGTTGTCAGAAATGTACTGTAAAAATATAGAAGCAACCTTTTAAGTTTTACTGATTTACTGATACATTTCGTTAACAAATGTAATGCTAATATACCAAGTACTAAGTACATCTACAATCAAACCTCATCACAAGTAGTTTTTCCACAAGCTGAGGAAAATATCTAGTTCAGTCATGAAACTCTAGAGGGCACAGGCTGATAGGTCCTTTACATGCAACTTACAAGCAATCGCATCATTGCATGGCACAAGTTGATTGGCCTCTGCTGATCCTGCAGCCAATGAGATTGCTTGCTCAACATTTAAGAAGTTTGGTTTGTTGTTTACTGCCGGCTAATCCTGCAGGGCGCTATCAGAGTTCCTCTGAAACCCACCTGCTCCACCTGCCTAGACATGCTAGAGGATATATTTATGTTTATGCAGCAGCGTAGCTGATCTAGTCAGCCAAGACCATTAACATTGCCATATTTATTACCATGAATGAATATGGCAATGTTTTCTAAGAAGAAACTAAGAAGAAACAGTTATTACAATGAACACAGGGGATTTGGGGAATGTCGAAACAGATTACTTGTCAATTACTTGATCTTTTTCACTTACAATTAAAATTACATTGTTCAAGATTCAAGAGTTTTATTTGTCACATGCACAATTATATAGAGCATATATAACCAGCAGTGAAATGAGAGTCAGGTCCGCTCCATGGACAGTGCAATTATTAAAGAATACAACACAGATGAGAATATACATAACTATAGCTATGAAGGAATTAAATAAAAGTAAACAATAAAAATATAAGAATAAAATATGAAAAAAAAANCCCTACTTACCATTAACCAATTAACAGGTTATTACTGTATAGCATTTTTACAGATTGTAATTAAAGTACAATCATTTTGCAGCTGAAAAATAAGAAGAGCGATTGTTCTTTTATTATCTGCATCAGAGTGGCAACACTAGCATGTTAACACAAGAAAATGATTTTAGTAAGAGTGCATGTCTAACTAAGTGGAACTGTGTGGCAACTAGTGTTGTCACGATACTAGAACTTCTAACTTCGATACGATACCTTGAAAAATATCGATATTCGATACCATTTTCGATACCACGGAGAAAAAAACTGCAACAATATTAAGGGGTTATTTTTTTATTTAAAGCTAAATATAACAAGTCTAGAACATATATTTTACATTAACAAAACTGTCCTGAGGTAGTGCACTTGTTCAAAAGCCTCTCAGATTGCATTACATTCAAAAACCAATAAAGTGCAAGTAAAAAAAAAAGTGCAATCTTTTGTATTTCCTAGTAAAATCAAAGCACAATGTCAACAAAAGCCTTTTGTTAGCACTGTTCTGTAGCATCTCTTGCATATTGGCTTGCTTGTGTCCTTCGGCTTTCCATGTTCATTTGCCTCATTTGCAAAATATTTCCAGATAGCACTCCTGCTGTGTTCCTTATCAACCAAAGCCGGTCGCGCGGGCGTTGCACTCGCCATCTTTCCATTCACTTCACTTTTGCTAACCAGAGCGAATGAGACGAGTGCGCGTGCGCATGTGGTGGTCGTCAACGCGCCTTTGGAGAGAAGTGAAAGTGAAAGCGCGGCTAGTATCGATACTTCGGGAAATTAGTATTGGTACCGTTCAGATATTTCAGTATCGATATTTATCGAAATACCGATATTTTTGACAACACTAGTGGCAACAGCTGCAAGCATTCATTCATTCAAAATACACCTGCAAAACAGGTGACCAATAAGAGAAGAGAAAACTCCTGGCACATTCTAGGACACTGGACAGTGAAGAACCAGCAATAACAACTAAGCCTACATTCTTTGCATTGAAACACACAAACAGTACTTGAATTTAAGAAACTTGAGCATCCTTCTTTTAATGCCTCCCTTCTCATCTCCTCGCACACACAAAAGCAACAGCCTGTTTTACAGTGGCCTCTAGAGTTTGGCTGCTCAACAACAGCACTGGCTTTTCACCAAGAACCTTTTCAAAGGTGAAATGTGTCATTTCTGTCTCATTAGTGTCCCCCAAGATGTCAAAGTTTTGTTGTTTATCATGACACCATTAACCCCCGCTGGCAGAGGCAGTAACTCCACACTTTGTGGGCCAAAAACGTATTTCTCCATCAAAAATAACTGTGTATCCCAGAAAACACTAATACTAATATATTTACCCTGAGATTTTCAGTTAATAATTCAATAATTAAACAACATATTTGCATGGTAATAGTTCTGTGATATTTACATTTTATGCATTTGGCAGACGCTTTTATCCAAAGCGACTTACATTGCATTATACTATACATTTGTATCGGAGTATGTGCAATCCCTGGGATCGAACCCATGACCTTGGCATTGCTAGTGCCATGCTCTAACCACTGAGCTACAGGATATTTACTTTTTGAAGTTTTATTGGTTTCACTTATTCTACTAACCTTAACCCCTATTCAACTATCCTTAATCAACTTTAATGAGAGTTAGTTGACAGAGTATAGTAGATAGTAGAATAGGGGTCAAGGTTCATAATAAGCCGACTTGTAGTTACAAAGTAACTCATAGTCAGTAGATTGTCTGTTGGGGAACCATCACAATAAAGTGTTAGCAGATATCAAGCAGACAGACTACTAATACTCTAATGAGAGTTAGTTGACATTTAGGTGTAAAGTTACTTACAGTTAACAGAATGTCTAAAGGGGATCATCAAAATAAAGTGCTACCATTTTATTGTTTTTATTTGAAAACATTTGTTTATTAATTAATTATTAGCTTTTCATGAAATCATGAACCCCAGTGATCCACAAAGGCCAGTTTGGAAAACCTTTGCATATTCTTGACAAAATGGAAATAATAAATCCCATAAATTCCCTTTTCGCTTTAGCCATCACAACCAGAAAGAACAGTAAGAACTAATTGAATTAAACTAATTTAATCCAATGGTATTGTAAATGCTGCTCGTTTCACATTCAAAACATAGCAATTATTTTTAAAAGCCAAAGGCATATTCTAAATGGAGCCCTATCAAGTGTAATGACTTAATCAGGGTGAATTAGTCTGGTGGATATACAGTACAGGGGATAACTAGTTGAAACAACAATAACAACAACAACAAAAAGAAATAAATCATCTAATTCCAGAAGATATGTAAAATCAATCCAATGGGGGGAGGTGCCATCGGTCAGATGTTGTTAAACAAAACTAAACCACCGCAACTGTTCAATCACTTCTCTCTCTCTATTTGTCTCTCTTTCTGTGGCTGCAGACAGAGCAAAGAGTCCTTTCCTCGCTGTTGTATAATTGCTATTACTGCCTAGGGGCCATCAAACTGACTGAGAAACAACTCTTTCTCTAACAAGTCCATTATGGATGAGTCACACAATCAGAAACACATTCACAGACAAACACAAACTGAGAAAAGCAAACAAAAGTAGCAGGGCAAGGTCATTTCTCTATCTGTTCCATGCAGTGTCCCCGTTTTAAACATCATTTGTTTGAGAAGTGTTCAATATTTAGCTCTGCCCTGAAGGATTTGATCAGACTCAAACTGTGAGATTGAGAATCAATCTTGTTTTGCCCTTGATGTTCACAATACCATTACACAAACACTCACTTACCATGGTTGGGGCGGATTACCAGCTTGTTTGCTTCCCCTGGTGTTAATAGCAGCCTTTTTAATTAAACTAAACAAGAGATCGCCATCCCCCGTCTCTCTTTCTCAGTCACAGTGGAGACTCATCCCACGAGTAATTACAATAACAAGACTGCTAACAATGTCAATGTTTGATGAGACAAAGGCAGTTTTTAAGCCTAAAAATGAATATTTTAATACACATAAGTGTGTGGGAGGGGGGTTATCTTTAATATGTTTCCGTAAACCATCAGAGACACCATTAAAGGAGCTGTGAGAAACATTTAATCTGCTCACAGTTTTGCTCCACAGATCTTCAGTCTAGCAGAACACTTTTACTGTAGAGCAGTTTCAGATAGCAGTCGATCAGAGATGTAAAATAATGTAAAATCAAAGAAAATGTCAAATATAATTAATGAAATAAAGTAGACTGTACCTGTGACCTAATTACAGTCAAGGTTATATGCTCAGACCAAAAGCGCAATCGCAAGTGTGATATTTTATACAACAGTTCAATGAACAAGAAGTTAATATTGAGTAACTTACATCTTAGGCACAATATTGCCAGTTACTTTGTACCTTTTTGCATTGCTGAATGGTTTCAAACAAGTATAAAATACAAACTGCGCCATGTCTCTAATCAACACAGTCGCAGTGATTTGTTTATGAATGAATTAGTGTTTTTGAACTAATTGGATGAGTGAATGATTCAATGATTCATGAAAAGAGTCACTTGTCTCATTCCTGTACAAATCATAGTATTTGAACAAATTTGTTAAGTCAATGATTCAATGACTTGCTTATGAAAGCAGTCACTCTGGGTGCATCTCATTTCTTTTTTGTGTATCCTCATTTCCTTTCCTCACTTCCTTTCTTTGCGTCTTAGCTCCACCCCCTTAGGATGCGAGGGAAGGATACACCCGTGTATCATCGCTCATGACTCCTCACGAAGCTTCCTCACTCCTCGTTCCTCCCCTCCTCATAGTGCAATTAGAGAATTGAGATGTCCTTCAAGATGGCTGAAAACGATCGGTTTCAGTGTCACGGGCTGGAGGATGTAGGAGCGAGGAAATGAGGAAGCATCAATTTGAGTATTGAAAAGCACCCTCTATTTGCTCCTGAATGAAGCAGTGTGTTTGAATGAATTGATTGAGTGATTCACTGACTCATTTATAAAGACAGTCATTTGTCGCCACCTACTGATTCAACAAACATGTTAACTGTTGTACAATGTGCACTTCTTGATGGGATCTGACTGGCTTCGCTAGCATCTTTGCAAAATGCTTCCAGAAAATGTGTTATTGTTTCTTTGATTCTTACGATTACTGTCGGTTAAGATGCATAAATCAGAAAGCAAGCAAACATCTGCAAAATTAGCTTGTGTTCCTGTTTCTATCAATTTTCAGTTATAAAGGTCTGCTACCAGAAAGCTGTAACAATACATAACTTTGGGTTTCTAATTAAAGAAAAACTATATTGCTATTGTAAATATTTTATGTTTTAAATTTAACATGTTCTCTGCATATGCACTCACACCCTCATTTATTGTTGAGTTTAGAGAGCTATTAGCTCACTGAATCATGTGTCTGGGTCTATTTAAGAGGAAAAAAATATTGATGGATTCAGATCTGCAAATGTGACAGTAGCGGTCAGGTCAAATCCGGTCACAAGCCTGCTGAGTACAGGCTTCAGCTTAATGCCAGCAAAGAGTAATCGCTAAAATCAAAAGGAAATTATTGCATTTTCTCTCACACACACACACACACACACACACACACACACACACNGGTTCACGGGGACTCTCCATAGATGTAATGGTTTTTATATTGTACAAACTGTATATTCTATCCCCCTACACTACCCCTACCTCTAAACCTAACCATCACACAAAACTGTCTGCATTTTGAATTTCAAAAAAACACTGTTTAGTATGTTTTTTTAAGCCATTTGGTTTACAAGGACACAGGAAGTGTCCTCATAAACCATGTTTACATTATAATATCCACGTCATTATACACATTTGTGTCCTCATAAACTATGTATACAAGAAAACACACACACACGTTCGTTTTTGTGAATTGTGGGGACATTCCATAGGCGTAATGGTTTTTATACTGTACAAACTGTATTTTCTATCCCCCTACACTACCCCTACCCCTAAACCTAACCATCACAGGAAACTGTGCACACTTTTACTTTCTCACAAAAATTCATTCTGTATGATTTATAAGCCTTTTGAAAAATGGGGACATGGGGTAATGTCCTCATAAGTCACCCTCTCCTTGTAATACCTAATACCCATGTCATTATACACTTTTGTGTCCTGATATGTCACAAAAATGCGTACACACACACACACACATCAACACACATCAACCTACATGACTTAGATTCAGTTAATCAGTTTCACTTCATAAGCTTGAACCTTGCATATAAAAAGAATAATTTCCTGAAACAGATCTACACAGATCACTTTCAAGGATAATTTATCAAACTTCACAAAAGCAAGCACAGAGCAAAAGAGAGAGAGACATGAGCATTTGTTTCATGCAAGTTGAGTCACACAAGGTTCTGCATCTCTAGTTATTTAACTGTTATATAATACAAGCAAAGAGCAGGAAGGTCTAGCATTAAAACAGGTTTATTTTTGACAGTATTGTTACCAGCAGCAAAGTTTCTCTCTGCTTCTTTTCCTCACACTCTCTTTATAAAAATGCTGAAATAACAGGGTCTGCCAGGTCAGACGTGTTGGAGTGCTACGCGTGCTTCTTCACTCATCTCTTTACCTCACAGCAAAGAAGCAGGCAGAAGAATCGACCCACTTTCAAGTTCTCTCAAAAAAGACAAGCGGTCCCGCTCCATGCTGCCCACTACATAAACGCACACACAAAAGAGCACTGGATTTTTATTTCAGGCCTTCATAATTCCTTTAAAAATCCTTGAGATTTCTTAATACCATTTAGACATGCATCATTTTCTCATCCATTAAGTGATATATTTAATTTAAAACAAGTGAAATGAATGAATCAAAGTGAATGATTAGTGTATTCTTTCATTGGATGTGAGGCGGCAGATGTTAAGCTTGCTACAGCAGGCTGAACCTTTATAATGATGATGTCATAATGATGTATAACTTGAGGATAAACCCTGATTAAGCTTTTGACGGTGAAATTAAATTAAATTAGTCCTGTGAATCTATACAAATGAGTGATTATAGAATTCATATAAACTATCATCAAACACTCTTTCACTGTTCAACACACAAAATCCATTTCATGCATTTCATCACTAATAATATAATGTAAACGTAAACATGTAAGACAATGTCTAATAATTAGAGCTGAATAAATCTCACATAAATTTGCATAATATATCACTCTGCAGTTTTTCTGGCTAACCTCTGAAGGAGAAAGGTCACGGTGCATTAGAATAATAATGAATTTGTTATGAGAAATAATTGGATGCAAACACATTAAACCTAATCTAAATATACAAACCAATGTAATTTTAGTATTATTTATATGCTATTATATACTGTAAAAAATATTTTCGAAGTTGCAAATAAACAGATTATTGGAGTATGTTTTACAAGAAAACACTATTTCAGTCTTTCTACTTGAAAATTTCACATTTAATTGTCACGATTTCCCCTGTGTTTTGTGTGTGCTGTGTTCTAGGACTTTTATTTTGAAGTGTATTTTCTGTTTCCATTGTTATGTTTGTTCACTGTTCATTTGTTCCTGTGGTTTGTTCCTGTTTGCCTTTGTTATTGTGGTTACCCTTGTTTGTTTCCATGACGATTCATTACCCACACCTGTTCCTTGTTAGCCTCTTGTTATCCAGAGTTTATATACACCTGTGTTTCAGTTGTCTTTACATGTATGTTTGCATTTCCATTCCCAAGTTGGATTTTTGTCTCCTTCCTTCTCCTGCTTGAATATGTTTCTCTGCAGTGATGCCAGCTGCTTTCAATTGAAAGTAGCTAAATCTGATCGTTAAATATCACCAGATGATGTCATAATGGCGATTTCACTGATTTTTATAAAAAATAAATAAAGGAGTGAGATAAGAATCTAGATAAGGTTTGTTGAAGAAGTTGCTAGATTTGTTGCTAGGCTTTTTTTTTTTTTAAGTCTCAAAAGGGGCAAGGAATCGTTAAATCTAGTGACAAAATAGCTAAATTGGCAACACGGTTTCCCTGTTTGGAATATTGTCATCATCTTCCCTGTTTGGATTTTCTTTGTGTTTATTTAATAAACTATTGCTGCAATTATATCCTCGCCTCTCCTCTTCCCTGGTAAATGTAACATTAATTCAATGCATTACTTGCCATTTCTTTGTAATTATTAATTATGAAACCATCAATTTCTGAGTGAAAACTGTTACAAAGCCAGCTTTTTCAGTGTAGTATTTATTCATTTGAATTAGCTTTTGTTTTTATATTTTTATTTAAGTTTTAGTAACTTTGTTGTCATTTTAATTCGCTTTTCTATATTTCATTTACATTTTTATTTCAGTTTTAGTAATTTTGGTACTTCAACTTAAAGTTGTTTATTTTAGTTAGATGCCAAGGTATATTCAGTTTCAGTTTTTCATCTAATATTTATAATTTATTTTATTGCAATTTTATTTTAATTACCGAAAGGGATTTTTAATAGTTTTAGTTAATAACAACACTGCTACAAAACAAGCACAACAGAAGGAGTTTGCATCAGACTGACTCACTGTGTGAACTTAGAAAAAGCATTGGCAGAGTAAATGTAGATGAAATGAAAAAGCTGGTGGAATTATAAATAGGAAAAGGCTGATGCAAAGTGGGTGTGCAGAATGCTTGTGACCTCAGATAACATCTTACATCAGATTTACACAATACTCTAATAAACCTGTATGCATAAAAGAACATCTTAATTGAACACAATGAAGGCATGGTGAGTCATACATTCTGGGAAAAACAAATATTGGAGAAAAAAGTAAACAAGTTGTTTGCTGCATAAGAAATTTGTTCGCTCACCATTTTTTCTGTGCCACCTTTCTTGCTTACTCACGAACAAACCTATGAAGTGAACTATTATGAGTCCACTCAATAAGACTCAGGTAGACATATAGGTCTGGCTAACTTAAAGCTCTTAAAAGGACAGTTCAATCAAAAATGAAAATTCTGTAATTATTTACTATTTGAACTATTCCTTTAAGACTTTAACTACTAATACAAAGTTCCCAGGTTTGATCCCAGGTAGAGGTGACCTGTGACCTGAGAGACTGTGACCGTTCTGCCCTATGACCACTGCACCTTTGAGTTTCTCCAGCTGTTCCTGCTATAAATAAATCACTTACTAATAAACATCATACATCAACTAAATGAGAAGATTAGTTTAGAAACAGACTCAGGAATTGTCATCAGCGTCAGCAAGCCACATGTCGCATATTTGCAGTGGAAACATTTTCAGTGGAAACGATGAGTCATTGGTGTATTTGGCTGATGTTGTTGTATCCAGGATGAGGGCATTGTGTTTTACTCTTTGTGTTTGCTCATTTGTTTCTGGACAGAGAATGTTTCCTCCATTGATCTGGTTGTATTGACTTTGGCTCAGAGACTCCAAAATGCTATACATGAATGCCTCATGAGAAGATATTGAAGTCGAAGGGTAACACAAACAGCAAAAGCGACAAAAATATATTTTTATTTCAATCTATTGCAGAAAGTTATTTATTTTCTGTTATGTTGGGTAAAAGGCAATAAACAGGGAGGTCTTCATTTAAGTCTCTTGACTAGAGCAGGATCCCCTTCAAAATTTTGAAACATTTCAAAATTTGCCATCATTCACTCTGGACAAAAGTTTATTGGACAAAAAATACATAAATAAATATAAATAAATAAAAAAATAAAATATTAAATAAAATAAAGGTATTTATAAATTAAAAAATAGAAAAAAATATAAATAAAATAAAATAAAATTGATTTAAATGGCTGTCTCTGGAGAAACCTTTTTTCTTTTTTTTTGCTGCCGAAGTTAACCAGCATGTATAAAATTCCCCTTCTGGGATCAGAGAAGTGTCTGTCAATCTATGTGGAAAGACTTAACAGAGCCTCAGTCCCTAGGAGGCCACTCTAAATCTCCTTCTTATTCTCATTCCCTCCGGCTCTCTGTGTCTCTCTCAGTCCCTCATGGTTGCCCATTGGGAGTGGAGCACGGAAGGAGGAACGGGTGGGGCAGCCTCACAGATGGGCTGGTGGGTAGGTTTCCGTGGTTACAGGAGAGGAAGAAGAGGAAGAGGAGCCATCTGGCAGTGGTTTGGTGAGATGACGTGTCTTGCCCCTCACCCACAACACCCACAACCTATGGCAACATGCCTACCACTCCACCAACTGTTATACAAACTACAGGTAGCAGAACAACAAGTACAGCTACAGTTAATGACAACACCTGCTCTAGCAACTGGAAGGAATCTTAGGCTTTCAAATAAACAACAGAAAATGTCTATCTTATACTGAACTACCCATAGGTGATCACAGCTACAGCAGCACAAGGAGTTAACCAGCATGCACTGCAACAGTGAAATACTGCCATCAGCAGATATTAGTTTTTACTCTAATTACTCCAGATTTTCTCTAATTGGTCACAATCAAAAATGGGTCACACTTCCATTCTGATAAGGTCACAGAAAGGCAGGAAAAAAAGAATGCTAAATATAAATCATAAAATGCAACTATTAATATAATCATGCATAGTTTGGACAGCAGTAGTTTTGTTTTTATCTTAAAGGTGTGGTTGATTATGATTTCACTTTTTTAAACTTTAGTTAATGTGTAATGTTGCTGTTTGAGCATAAACAACATCTGCAAAGTTACAACGTTCAAAGTTCAATGCAAAGGGAGATATTTTCTTTTAAAGAATTCTCTGTTTAAGGACTACAACAAACAGCTGGTAGGGACTACAAAAAGCTTATTCCTGGGTTAGTGACATCACTAACCCTAAAATTTACATAAACCCTGCCTCTGAGAACACGCAACAAAGGGGGCGAGGCCATGTTGGGCTGCTTTAGAGAATAGGAAGAATTGTAGTAGAGTGTTGTTGCCATGCCGTCATTTTACGCCAGACTGCTTCACAAATGAGGGTCAGTTCAATGCTGGATTTACACAAAAGATTAACATGACGGCACATGATAGTCGATGAGTTGAATCAACTCCACAGCAACTACATAAATTTATCCACTAAGTCACTCCATCAGTGTCTGACTCCGGTTTGAACACCGTTACTTACAATCATCATTTTGGCTGCGTGAGATTGTCCAGCTTTGTTGTTGTTGAGCAACCAAAGCATGAGCTGTTAAAGCTCCGCCCTCTTCTGGAAAGCGGGCCGGGAGCAGCAGCTCATTTGCATTTAAAGCGACACTCACAAACACGGCGTGTTTTTGCTCACACCCAAACAGGCAAATTTGACAAGCTAGAATAAATGATCTGTGGGGTATTTTGAGCTGAAACTTCACAGACACATTCTGGGGACACCAGAGACTTATATTACATCTTGTAAAAGGGACATTATAGGTCCCCTTTAACTTACCTTATATTACTTTTCATCTTTTAAAATTAAAGAAAAAATGCTTACCATATATTGACATCAAAGGAACATCCAATCAGATAAATTATCCTATCCAGTTCACAATCATCAGAATAAACTTCAACATTTGATTCTTTTATTTATTGTTGTTTGATAATTTTGGTAAAGTGGACATCCTATATCCCAATCAATCAATCAATCAATCAGTCAGATTACTCAAATTTACCATGAAATCATAATTGACCATTCTTATTTTTTATTTCTTTGTATTTTTTTACATAATGTTGCACTGTTTATTGTAAATGATTTATTTGTGCACATCATTATTTTTTAGAATTTATGTGCACTTGTAATCTTTAATCAAGAAAGTTAGCCTCCCCTCCCTCTCGCAACAACATCTGTTCTCTTCATGACGTATGTCTCAGCGGATGGTGTGACGAAAAATCCTCCACAATTGACTGCAAACTGGCATTCAGATCTGCCTCCATTTAGTTAGCAACACTTCCTTCAATATAATAAATTCCCAAAGGATTTTTTTCTCATTCCAGAAGCCGTTTCACTCAGATATATGTCAAAATAGGGGGGAAAAGACTATCACAACTTCCATTTCATGCCGACTTTAACTTTTAAATGGGTAAAAGGGGAAAAAATACAATGGAATAAAATACTTGTTTGCTCCTCCACACACACCAACAAGTCCAAACACATGATCAAATATACTGTAAGCACATTGTGTTTTATAAGGTCAGAGTGTCTGTCCAGAAGAATGCTTATCATCTTCACCCATGACATCCCTTTCAGCATGTTCACAAATGGACGGGACAGAATTGCCCCTCAGAAACCTGGGAAATGTCAAATAGCCTGTTTGTACATGTATGTGTGTGTGTGTTTGTAGGGAAATTAACCGCTGCTGTTGTGGCTAAAGCAGTGAGTACACTTTTATACCGATTTCCTAACTAACATCCCAACCTCATTTCAAAACAGATCATGACCTGTGTTTAAGCTTCTTCAACCAACGGCAATAAAAACAAGATGTTTTCGGCACAAGTCAAAATGTCAGACCTGAATACACACGATTCAGGATTACCAAAGTGTGGAGAAAGAAAGAGAAACCAAGGAAGGCAAAAAATAAAACAAAATGAAAAACAACACAAAACTGGGACAAGAGGTGGTCAGAAGAGAAAAGTAAGGAAATGGGAAGCAGAAAAGAGAAGAATGACTTATGGGCGGCCCGAGCTGGAGGAATGGGGTGTGACAGAGAGAGGCATGAGGGATTTGGTGGAGCACTTGATGTCTTGTTAGCCTCAACCTTCGGTACACTGTGATTGGCTAAAAATATCACATAGCTCATGTCGAACAAGGTGCATTCTGGTTTGTGGCACTGGAGCATTTATCATCACATGGCCCCTAAAGTGCCAAACACAACCTTTCTCTCTTTCGCTCTCTCCATCTCTGTCTCACTCGCTCCCCTAAATCCAACACACAGCCATATGCCTCCTCTGTTGATTCTTCCTGAAATCTAGCACAGACCCCAGTGCTAATTGCCTGTATTGTTCTAGGCTCTAATGATCTTTTAATAAAGCCCCATTCCTTCAATTTCCCTCTTTTTCTTTAGCATAACCATGTACCACACCCTTCCTTTCTACATAATTCATCAGGTCATAATCTACTTATATAAAACATCCTTGATCCTTTTATATCTACATATGACCTCTACAACAGGCAGTGTTCTCTTACATACACACCATACATTCCTCCCCTCTCCTCTGACTCTCCATTTCTCATTCCCCCCTTCCTCTTTGTATATTTTGTCTTTCTTTCAATCTAGATTGCATTTAATCTACTGTTTTATTATGTTGCTTCCATCTGGTCCTTTTTACTTTCCTTTTCACTTCCTCCCTCCAGCATCAATGCTACTTAGCTTCTGTCTTTTCTCTAAAACATCTGATTGGTGGGAGGGGAAATGGTCTCATTTCTTTCCACAGATACACAAAAAAACCCTCACAGGCAATTTGAGTCTCTTCCTCAACCCCTCTATAGTGGACAACAAGACTAATGTGCTTGCTCTACAGAGAAAATATACAGACAAAACAAAACAAAACAAAACAAAGGAGGGATCAAAGGGATCAAATCCTTGAAAATCTGTGATTTTTATAAGTTATGATATAAAAAGAATACAAAACAATCTCAGATTCTGCAGTATTTCTCAGTCAAAAATTAATAAATTAGTTAGTGACATTGATCATGTGACTCTGTACAGATGGTTAGATTTTTGAGAAATCTAACTCGAGATGCTTTTTGGATCATCTTAAATCATACTGGAGAACATCGAGTTTCATCAGGTTTGACAAAAACTTCATGTATCTCTAGTGTTGTTGCCATTAAAGCAAAAAAAAAAAAAAAAAACATTTTTAATTCAAATTTCACTTAAATATGCTGTAATCAAAAATGTTGTATTCAATTATAAATGAATACAAAATAATAATTTTCTTAGATATTTGGACCCCAATTAACACAAATAATCTTCACAAGTAAGACAGACAGAAAAAGTGCAACCATCCAAATGACCATATTTCTCCCCCTGGCAAAGTCATTTCCCAATTTCCCGTTCTGCTAAAAATTGGAAAAAATGGGAATATCAAGTTAAAGGTGAATAAAAAGAGAACAATTTGCATCCAACCTGGCTCTCCTGGTTCTTCATTGCTCATCACTTTTCCTATCTCTTCTGTCCAGCTTTACCCCACCATCATTCCAATCCATTCCCAAAACAGTCAACCATATGACTGAAAATGTCTAAGGCATTGACAGAGAAAGAAAGAGAAAGGGGGAGGGAGGACGCGTTGGCTCTAGTTGGTTGGGTTGGTTACAGAAATCGCTATTTCCTGACAATCTCTCTCTCTCTTTCTCGCTCACATCTCTCTCGTTATCCACAGCTCACTGCATGAAGAACAGAAAAGAAGAAGAAAAAAGCTTTACCCGTCCTAAAACTCCAGCGTATGTGTTTATGAGCATGTGTGAGGGAGAAAGATTTAATGTGGGTGCATTCGTGTCTGAGCAAGTGAGAAAATGAGCAGACGGTGGTGTTGTTCAGTCAGTGGGTGATGGATAAGGTGGGATGTGTCACTGAGGCATCAGTAATATCTAACCTGGCTACCTGACAGTCCTACTGAGAAAGCACACACACAAACATTTTTTCTATCACGGTGGGGACTTTCCATTGACGTCTACTGTGCCCACAGAGTGGTAAAACCTGACCCACACACAAACACACAATAACTAAGGCACACTGACATATTGCATTATTATACCCAAACTTTTAGAAAAAAAATGTGCAAAAATGGCACCTCTGGGGGTACAACAGCTTGTCATCGGGGCAGTACCCTTGAAGGGATAGTTCGCCCAAATATTTTATCGTCATTTACTCACCCTCATGTTGTTCCAAACCTGTACAAGTTTGTTTCTTCGGTTGAACACAAAAAAATATATATATTTTAAAGAATGTGGGTAACCAGACAGTTAATGGCACCCATTGACTTCCATAGTATTTTTTCCTACTATGGAAGTCAATGTCTGGTTACCCACATTTTTTGTGTTCAGCAGAAGAAAGAAACTCATACAGATTTGGAACAACATGAAGGTGAGTAAATGATGATACAATTTTCATTTTTTGGGTGACCTATCCCTTTAAAGTGGATGTCTAGGCATTGTGAATGTTAAATCTCCACAGTGAACTGTCAGTTTTTGTAAAACACTAAACGCACATATGAGACTTTTTCCCCCCTAGGGAAATATTTCCAAGAATCAGACAATTCCCTTGATACCAGCAGCCTTTATTAACAGAAGACAAATACAGGCCTCTACACTGTGATCTTCCAGCGCAACATAACAAAAGCTGATCAAAGAACAATTGTTTCTCTCAATTTCACTTTTCTTCAGGCGGCAGTTCTACTGAGCAACTGACGTCCATAATTAACGAGCTTCAGACACGTTGTTGCCCTGATTTACCTGTCTGCTTTCTAACTGCTCCATCACCAAAACAATCTTTTTCAGATCTTCTTTAAAAGAAGCAAACCTTCTGTTAGGTCTGTACACAGGGCATCTTTATTGATGAATGTCTAGTGCGTGGGAGGCTGCAGCAGCGTTTGGATGTCACTAACAGTGGCAGATTTTTTCCAACTCTGCTTAAAGCAATCATTTCTCTTTCCATCACCACTGAACTCACTTTATCCTGCAGGAATCATTGCTCAGCATGGAGGTGAGCAAACACACTTAAACAAGCACACAGCAGACCCACAAAGTAAACACATAATGTGTGAAAAGTATGAGAACTGCTTTGGCAAAAAATATGCATACAGCAATGAGTGACTGATACTTCTTGAAACTTTTCAGCAGCATGACCCTGAAAGAATAATACTCTCATTTATTTGCCCACACTTGACTGCTCTCAAAAGATTACCACTTTAAAATATTAATGAAAGGTTTGTAATTAGAAAAACACTGAACAGAAATAAGGTTGGTTTTTGCAGCTAAAGAGGTTTCAGTATCTTGGTTAATGATTTCTTTTGGTGTTTTTTTTAAATCTACACTTGGACTATCACAAAATGACTATAGCATATATTAAGGGAATACTGGGTGGCTAAATTACATTTTTGGCCAAGAACAGCTTTTTTAAGCATGAGTGCACAGACAGCTCACATCCTGAGTTTTAGACCCAGCTCCCCAGTGCTGTGTTTTAATTGGCCAATATCAGGACCTAAATATATATTCCACAAACATTTAGAATAATTAAGATTATAATCAGCATATTAGAATGATTTCTGAAGGATCATGTGACCTTGAAGTCTGTAATAATGCTGAAAATGCAGCTTTGCATCATAGGAATATATATATATATATATATATATA
>RJVU01026577.1:2520308-2566013 GCA_003731715.1 Anabarilius grahami
ACCAGAGATATGTATATCTCTGGTGGTGGATGAGGAGAGACCCCTGATATGATTGTAAAGCGCTTTGGGTGTACAGTTGTACATAGAAAGCGCTATATAAATGCCTCATTCATTCATTCATTCATTCATTCACAATAGAAAACAGATATTTTAAATTGAAATAATACTTTGACCAGTAGTGTGTGAGTGTATTATACATATACAATAATGCTAAAAAAATATATATTAAAAATAATTCTTTTTTTAGTGTGTGTATAAAAGAGTGAGTTTGTGTCTCTGTATAAGAGACAGAAAAAAAGAAGAAAAAAAACAGGCCTCAAAAGTTGTGCTTTGGGAAACTAATGATTAAGTGTTTATTTTTAATTGGGTTGGAGACAGCGAGAACAAGAGCAATGAGTTTCAAACGTTGAACTTAAAGAAAGTCTTGTATGTGTGTGTGTACGTGTTTGTGTTGTGGAGACAAACCAGCTTTGGTAAGCATCACTCATATTTTTTTCTCATAGTTCCAAAAGAGAATATCGCTTTAGGGAAGTAACACTCACACAGAGAGTTTCTAAGGGTTGTTAGATACAGAATCTCATGATTTTCATTAAAAAAAAGAAAAAACTTCTGTTTGCATATTCATCAAGTGATATACATCAAGTGGAACACCCCGGAGGTAGCAAGAGTTAATTTCTGTAATTTATGTGCATCCTGCCAGTGTGCTCTTTGAGCACTGAGGTCTGCCGTCTTTCAGCAGAATTAACAGATGATTCTTTAATTAGTGCAGGGCTAAAACAGTGTGAGTCCAAACAGCCAGCCATTTAATTACCAGTCACAAACACACAACACTGATGTGCTGAACTTTGAGAGAGTGAGTGTGGATTTACTGTATATCTCTGGGAATCTGGTAAAACATTGGGTTTAAAGCTAGATTGACTGTTTCTTTAACGAAGGGGTTGATTTTTAATAAAACTAACAGATAGTGACATACTGGATGACTTGAGTTCGAGTCACGGCTCATGGTCCTTTCCAATCCAGTCCTCCCTCTGCTTCCTGTCTGCTCTATATGCTGTCCCATACAAATAAAATGAAAAAAAAACAACAACAAAAAAACCACATATATATATATATATACATATACACATATACATATATACATATACATATATATACATATACATATACATATACATATACATATACACATATATACATATACATATATATATATACATATACATATACATATATACACATATACATATACATATACATATACATATACATACATATACATATATATACATATACACATATACATATATACATATACATATATATACATATATATACATATACATATATACATATACACATATACATATACATATACACATATACATATATATACATACATATACATATACATATATACATATACACATATACATATATATATACACATATACATATACATATACATACATATATATATATACATACATACATATATGCATATATATAAATATATATACACACACAAGTGATCTTAAAATATGAATAAAATGATCAAAATAATAAATAAAATAAAAATAATTAAATAAAAAAATATGAAAAACTACTTTTTTAATCAACATCTTTTTTAGTTGCATAAGTTATCAAATTATAACTTTATTAAATAAATCACTTTATTAAAGAATTTCTACAACAAGCAATAAATTTGGCACTAACAAGTGCATTTGTTCACAAAGGAGATGAAGTGAGATTAGATATGACACGTGATGTATGAAAAAAAACAAAGAAAAATCAAGAACAATATCACTTGTGAATGGAATGGATGCATAAAATGCTAGCTATGAAATTACCTCAGCAAGACAAATGAGTCAGCCATTATATGCCAAAAATAAAATAAAATGTAAAAAATAAATAAATAAATAAAATAAAACAAAACAACAATTCCATCACTGTAAATTCCACAATACATCATTTTACACTGTAAAAAATGAGCATGATTTTAACAGTAAAAGACTAAAAATGCTACTGTGAAAAACAGTTAATTGGTTTACAGAAAGTTTCCGTACTATATACGGTAAATAACTGTAATAAATCCAACGGTACATTTAATGTAATTTTATGGTAAAATACAAATAAATGTAGTTTTTGGAAGTGAAAAATAAAATAAACTGTTATAAACCGTATTATTAATAGGGTTGGGTATCGTTTGAATTTGAACGATTCCGATTCCAATTCCGATTCCTTGTTTCGATTCCGGTTCCTAACGATTCTCGATTCCGATTCTTTTAAGAGGCAGGGTCAAAAAAAGTTTAGGATATTTTAAATGAGCTAGCTAACCAACGGTCTTTCTGGAAGGAAATAGTCTGACCTTCTCCATCAATTTTAATTCTATGAAATTTTTACTTTTTATGAACTTTACTATGAATTTCTCACAGGGCTGTTTTCAACTACAATTTAAATATCAAATCTATGAACTTGAATATAAATATTATAAATTATGAACATATTTTCACAGGGGTACACTTTCCTCAAGAGAGCTTTATTTTTGAAAACCATGAAAACACATTTACACATGAGTGTATGATGCTGCAGGTACTTGAACATGTTACCGTGCTCCCACTGATGGGCTAACCTGGTGCANAAACTGTTATAAACCGTAATTATTACAATATAAATCTTTAAATTATATGGTTTTGAACTGTAAAATAGAAAAAAAGTGTTGTCCCGTAAAACCTAAAACGTTGCAGCCTTTTTTTTTTTTTTTAAACGATAAAGTTCTGGCAACCACAGCTGCCGTTTTTTTACCATATATTTTACGGGAATTTTTTTTTTACAATGTATTTGTTATGGAAATAACACTTTGATGGAAAGTTTTTTTTTTTCTAAAAGTGCCCATAATTGAAGAAATGAGTGAAAAAGGAATATTTCTGTGTGAGAGAAAAAAAATAGGGACATAGAAAGAGAGAGATTCAGAGTATCTAAAATCTAATGTGTTTTCATGGCGGTTTTCCTTCCTTGGCAAGCTCTCAGGGACTGATAACAAACTCAGAGATACACACACTCACACCTCACCAGACAACACCGTGAGACCACGAAGTCTCCCAGTCAGCCCAGACGTCTAGATCCAAAACAGTGCTGAATAATTTAAGGGCTACACATGGCAAGGCTTAGGCTTTTCTGTGGACAACAGTACAGCATTTCAGAAATCTTAAAACAGAGCAGCACGAGGAATGATAAGAAAACACGGCAGTGGCAGTGACTGTAACTAAAATAAATTGCAGTGACTAAAAAAAATATTCCATAACACTGCAAAGTTACTGACCATACAGATGATTGGCCAGCAGTCTTTCTGAGATGTGTGTGGGTGGGTGTAATGTCTAAACATGTCTACATACGCTGGCTGATATACAAATATATAATGATGTATGTGTGAGCAAACACACACTGTATGCATATAAGTAAACACATATGTTAATGTTCTAGGCCTAGACTGTCTTCCACACCATGGATAAACACCTACGAAACTATTAAGGGTAAAAGGGCTTTCAGCAGGCAGCCAGTAGCTCAGCATTTCATGCCAGAGCAAATGAGAATTGTATTTTGGAAAAAATTGCAACATCAAAACAGCATGTAATTATCTACAGCTGCCAGACGCTATTATCGTCACATACAACAATTACGAATTAAATCAGTAAATGTTAAATGACACATTTTGTGAGCATATCTGCATGGCAGCAGTGCATTATGGGTACGTGTTTTGGTTGATAAAGATAGGCTTAATGTGTTCGTTCTGTAATGTCTCATCCTTTTTAAAATGTTTTCCAAGAATTTTGTTGTATTAACATTAAACATTTATGGCGAGTTGCGCACACACACAAACAAGCACAAAGTGTCTCTGAATGCTAAGAATAACAAATTCAGCACAGAAAAGGAATGTCACACATGGAAATCTGTCATGTAATGCATCAGTCACACAACAAAACACAGATTCACAAGCACACATTCTCACACACACATCCAGACAGCATGAAATGAAGAACTGGAGATTTTTCAAACTGATTTTTTCAGTTTTCAAGGGTAAGGTAGGAAATGTCAGCTCTATATATAAGAACATGTGTGCGCGTTTGTGTACGAAACCACGTATGCATTACGTGTCCATGTTTTCGCCGAAATATAAGGCCATCTGGTGATCACAAGACGCAACCTCTCTGATCTGAAGCCTACAGACTCGAGCCACCCAACAATGTGTCAAGAAATCATAATTTCTCACGCCACTGGCTTTGAAAAATATAATGGTGGCATTAACAGTAGACCGTCACAGAGCTGCACTTGACACACATAAAGCTCAAAATAGTTGAGCTGAATTACCAAAGGACCAAAAGCACACAAACTAGAGCTTGTTCATAGTGTCAGATAGACAAGCTCATCCAAACACCAAAAAAACATTATATTGCAGCAAAATAATTATGATGCATTATGACACATCGTGCACATTGCCAAACAAACTGTGCTAATATAAAAGTAACTTTGGTTTCTCAGCAACTAAAACATGACATTGCAGCAAAGTTCGGGCAGTTATAATGAATTGAATATATATATATATATATATACACACACACACACATATATATATACACACATACACATATATATACATACACACACATATATATACATACACATATATATATATAATTATATTTGCACAGAGTAATAAAAAATGAGAGAAATAATAGACATTTTTATTTTATGGTATCATTGATATACATGTTACATGTACTTACTACAGTAATAACAGTAAATTATGCATAATTACAAGCAAGTAACCCTAAAACACATGCTAATCCTAAACCCATAGAATAATTGTATATTCTTAATATTACTCAGTACTTATTTAAATATTACAGCTTAAAATAAAGTGTAACCAAATAATAATATATATGTTAATTATATTGATACAGAAAAAAATACTAAAAAATAATAAAATAATAATAAAAATGAAAAAAGAGAGTGAGAAAGCACAAGAAATGAATAAAAAGATAACAAAATATGTTGAGAAATGATTGCTAGCTAAACCGAGATTCAGAAACGATGAAAGGATTGAGGATGAGTGACACTGACAGATGAGCGACTGATGGAATGAAAAGAGGATGGAAACAGCATAAATACATATAAAATCTTATGTAAAAATGCATAACTAAGAGCTTGACCACATGCTTGTAAGTCTGACATAACAGAACGCACACACATACAGAAGAGCACGTAAGAAACAGGCATCTTTGAGGAAGACTGCGCTGTCACTTACTCATTTGAACCGACAAGGATGCTATTTAGTCCATAAGCTTTGGAAAAGGACATGCTGAAGGAATCCGGTGTAAAGAAGCCATTATTCCAGCGGTGAGCACTCAGAGTCTGTGTGTGTGTGCATTAGAGTGTTACACTCATGCGAGGACGCTGCCGGTGCGTGAACATGTGAAGAGGGCAGAATGTGACACCAGCGGAACAAGCAGCCAATCAGAGCGTGCGTTCAGACAAACAGGGCACTCTGTGACTTTCTCTCATCCCTTACCCCTCTTTCTCTTATTTTCCTCTCTTGCTTTAGGGGAGAAGTGGAGAGGGTGATAATGGGAGACTGTCCGTCATGCTAGTGGATGACCCAGATTCAGAACAAGAGAATGAGAAAGGAAGAAGGGGCTGGACGTGGATGGAGTAAAAGAGAGAGAGAGAGAGAGAGTATGAAGAGCGGAGAAAGAGATGAAGAAGTGGGGATGGCAGCGTGGCCATGATGATTCGATTAGCTGATCATGGAGTGGAAGAAATGAGAGATCCTCATCAGAGGAAAGAGGGACAGGGTGAGAAAGTGTGTGTGGAAAGGAGGAGGAGTTCTGCAGCAACACACAGCGCCTCACTGTGGCAAGCACACACACACACACACACACACACACACACACACACCCACACCTCCTGCTAAATGAAGATATACTATATAGACTTCTATTGATTTTATATTTGTATAGCCATTTATAATGGCTACAGACTAACTTCACCCTTACCTGAAAACAAAACTGTATTATTTGAATTATTTACTTTATTTAAAAATAATTAGTACTTTTTATTGACCTTATATTAATTGAAAGACTGTATATAATAATAATTTGTACTTTTAAAAACGTATTTGTCACACTACAGAACATTCATAATGAACTAGTGAAGACAATATGATTGAAAACTCTAACTTATAAGAGAAATTATAGCTTGTCACAGCATAAAAAATATATAAAAAATATACTTATCATTTTAATATATTTTTATATGACAATGATAATATTCATCTACATTATTAAAATTATTGTATTGTATAATTATTATTGTATTAAAAAAAAAATTCAAAACAAAATATGTTTACACAGAATTTACATGAAAAATAAAACTGATAAAAAGTCTTCAATAGTCGCTCCTTTCATTTTCTTCAATGAATCAATTTTATTGACCAATTTATTATTTTATTAATTTTATTTTATTACAAAATGTGTTTGATTAAAAAAACATTTTATGAATCAACAACAAATTTACACAAACACATAAGAAGTGACTTATTCTGAATGATTTTGTCAGTAAAAGAACAAGCTTGACAAGCAACAGTCATTGATTAGAAAGCCTCAGTCAGCTGAGACCAACACTGACCTTTTCCAACACACCGAAGCGTAAACTTTGATGCAAAAATGTAAATGTATAAGAGATGAAAGGAATGAGGCAGCAGCGAGACCGCATGACTGCACAATGTTAAACAGAAGCAATGCAGCGCTAATCAACACCAATATACTGTAAGACTTACATTAAACACATGCTCTCAGAACAGCATCACTGCAACCAACACAATCTGTACCATTTTAGACAGCAAGAATGCATAATATGCAGTAAACACAAGCATTTATGGTAGCAAAAGAGTCAGCATTATTTTCAGCACCAATGATGTTTCCAGGTTAGTGTAGTTTATCAGCACCATGGACAGCGCTAGTGTACCTCTCAATGTAAATAGCAGCTCCTTCAACAGCATTTAAGATCAAAGATCTTGAAGATAAGCTCCATGTAGAGGTGAACAAATGATTGGGGCATTTTGTATACACAATGCAATTATCAAAGTCCTCTTATGGGTCTATAAAACACATACTGCATATGCTGATGACGAGCATTCTGTCTGGGATGCACTAGAATCAGCTGAAAATGGGAATATGTTAGAGGGATGAATGAATAAATAAAAGTAATGGAGATTCAGATGGGATAAGGACAGTATGTATTATCATGTAAAGATTGAATGATTGCACTCTCAGTGGAACAGGAAGAGAGCAATCTTTCTCAAGCGCCGTCCTTCACTTGCCCTTCAACTCACAGCATCTTTTGTTCTGCTTCCTTGAGTGTTTTACACCACTTTTAAGAAAGGCATATCATGTAGATCAGGATTTTCCTTGCTCTTTTGAAATACAACAGCCTGATGTACTACTAAAAAAAGTACCCAAAGCTTCCCTACAATTTATCAAAATTAAGCTGCGTAAAGGAGTCGTTCAACCATCTTTGTCCCCAAAGTGAATTTCAGTTTTGCAAGACACTTCAGCAGCATGGATTGTCACTGTGTTACAATGTAATGTAGGAAATAAAGTGGGTTAACCAATTACAACAGAGAACATTTACATATAGATTTAAATGGATAGTTCACCCAAAAAAAGAAAAGTATGTCATCATTTACTCAAACTCCTGTTTAAAGGTATATGAACATACATAGAGTATGAACATATAAGAACATATAAGAAATTTATGAATATATAAGAAAATTTAACATCCATGGAACCTTTCCAATCCACAAAAGGCAAAGTCCCTTTAAGACAAGTCTTTTCACTTGCCGGCCATCTTTGAAACGCCTCTCGGGCCAAGTGCAGCTCCTATCTCTTTGAATGGGGAAACATCAAATTCTCCAAAACTGTTTGCCAAGCTTTCGATTAAATTTCGTATTTGAAATCACCAAGGAAATCTGACAACAACTGTTTCATAAATTTTGTTTCTAAACAGACGAATCATGACAAAAACAAAAACTGTATTTTTCTGGCTGGATCAAGCTATAAAAGCAGTCCTAAATGCGCGTCTCTTGTGTCTCATTTCGGAGGCGTGCGTCTGACTGTTTCTATAGGAACCGGAGCTTCTAATGGCCACTGCAGTGAAGCGATGACTTTACCAAACGGCGATTGGCTCTTATTTAGAAGGCGGGACTTATTCCACCATATTGCGCGTTGCACTTTCTCCCATTCAAAACAATACGAGTGACGGTCTTGTGTTATTCTGTAGTCTTTGCAAAAGGTTATTTATAGTGGAAAAAGGTTCTTTAGAATTTCAAAATGTTCTTTACACTAAGAAAATATGGTTCTTTTAAAGGGTTAGTTCACCCAAAAATGAAAATTCTGTCATTAATTACTCACCCTCATGTCGTTCCACACCCGTAAGACCTTCGTTCATCTTCGGAACACAAATTAAGAAATTTTTGATCAATTCCGATGGCTCAGTGAGGCCTGCATTGACAGCAAGATAATTAACACTTACAGATGCCCAGAAAGCTACTAAAAACACATTTAAAACAGTTCATGTGACTACAGTGGTTCAACATTAATGTTATGAAGCGACGAGAATACTTTTTGTGCACCAAAAAACAAAAACAAAATAAGGAATTTATTCAACAATATGTAGTGATGGGCGATTTCAAAACACTGCTTCATGAAGCTTCGAAGCTTTATGAATCTTTTGTTTCGAATCAGTGGTTCGGAGCGCGTATCAAACTGCCAAAGTCACGCCCCTCAGTGATGAACCATTGAAATTTCTAAACAGTTATGACGTAACAAAGCCTCGTTTACTGAAATCACGTGACTTTGGCAGTTTGATACGCGCTCCAAACCACTGATTCGAAACAAAATTTTCGTAAAGCTTCGAATTTAATGAAGCAGTTTTTTTAAATCGGCCATCACTGCATATTGTTGAATAAAGTCCTTATTTTGTTTTTGTTTTTTGGTGCACAAAAAGTATTCTCGTCACTTCATAACATTAATGTTGAACCACTGTAGTCACATGACCTGGTCTTTAGTAGCTTTCTGGACATCAACTTGCTGTCAATGCAGGCCTCACTGAGCCATCGGATTTTATCAAAAATATCTTAATTTGCGTTCCGAAGATGAACGAAGGTCTTACAGGTGTGAAACGACATGAGGGTGAATGCATTTTATGTAGTCAATTTATTATGTATAAAATGTTTTATTATATGATTGTGGTTTAATCTGTTTCCGCACCTAAATCCAAATCTGCCTCCAAACAGCACATAAAGAAATGTTACTGTGGCTTGTTGCTTTAAGAGCTGTTCACTGAAAGATTATTTAGAGAACCAAAAAAATGTTTCTTCTATGGCATCACTGTGAAAACTCCCTTTTGGAACAGTTGATTTTATTAGTGTATAGTTGCAAACACAGCATGATTGAGAGAGTTGAAAAACGGTCATGTTAAACTAAATGACGACTCCTTTGGAGACTTGAGATGAAAAATTATAAGTGAACATTTAAAAAAAAAAAAAAAAAAAGTAAGATATGGACCTTACAAGTGTTTAAAAATTGATTGACTTTATAACCCAAAGAAATTTCTGGGTGAATTCAATATCAAAAGATGTTTTCGTGTCCACTGTAAGAGAAAAAAAGAAAGAAAGAAAAAAAATCAGTGTTTGATCACAGTAGTCGAAGTGATTTAAGGCTGGGATTTGTTAAAATAAAATGGAACACATGTATCTGATCGATTCTTTCTTTTCCAGGTTGTACTCCTCCACTCACTTTTTCTCCCTCTCCCCCTCACTCTCTTTCTAGTAGGTGGTATCTTTATATTGAAAAGGACCCCACCACCATCTCTGTCTCTATTGTGCTTATCTCTATCACACATACTTCTGCCTTCTCCTTTCTCCCCTCTCTCTCTCCTCATCTAAACCAAATATCGCTCCTTTCATTTTCGCTCTCCCTCTTTGCTTTGTTTTTTGTTCACTTTGGGGACAAAGAATAAGTAATCTCTGCATCTTTTCAATCTGTCACTCAGCCGGAGAATGGCAGAGGAACGGAAAAGAGGAAGGGAAAAAAGCACGACTGAGGAGAAAAGATGGATGGGGTCTTTTGATTTTAGAGTGCTTGTTAATTTTCCCCAGCTGTCGTTCTCACAGAACGGCGCACAAACTGCTATAGATAGATGCCGATTTAGTTAGCGCCGTGGCATACTTTCATGAGTCATTATGTTGAAAAGAGCCAAAGAGTTCGTAGAAAGTTGATGAATCTTTTGTGACCCTGAAACCTTTGATATGACATTAGCAATTTATAGCTTCAGTTTGATGTGATGAAAAAGACTAGGTTTGTTGGCTGATATCTTTATGATAAACAGTCAACAAACTTAGCAATAGGCAATCGTAATACAATATACACGCACAAAAAAATCACATAAGGAATGAGTTAGAGAAGGATAGTTAGGAAGAAATATCAAACTAAATGACAGATGATCTGGTGTTAATTATTCTGGCCAAGAACCGCCCACTTAGACAAGAGACTGACAGACTGGCAACAAGCCACAGCAAAAAAATGTTATGTGCTGTTTGGAGGCAGATTTGGATTTAGATGCGGAAACAGATTAAACCACAATCATGTAATAAAACATTTTATACATAATAAATTGACTACATAAAATGCATTTAAATAATGATGCTGAAATCTCTGTAAACTTTTATACAGGAAACAATACAATAGTTTGCACAGAATGCCATGCAACTATTAAGTTATTTTTATATTATATTATAATAAAACATAATATTGTTTACACTACCATTCAAAGGTTTGGGGATGGTAAGATTGTTTTTGTAAGAAGTCTCTACGCTTACCAAGGATGGATTTATTTGATCAAAAATACAATAAAAACAGTAATATTGTAAAATAATATTACAATTTGAAATAACTGTGTTCAGCAGCCATTACTTCAGTTTTCATAAATCTTTCAAATATGTGATCTGAGACTATGAGCTGCCCACTAACTCTACCCCCTAAAATCTATTTAATTTAACACAACATGCCTCATTACTGTACGTTGAATCACTTAGCCTTAGCAAATCGGAGAACCTTTAAAACCACATTAAATCCGCACTTGATTAGCTCACGACAATCCTTATTAGTTTCTCTCCATTCATACAAAACACAAAAGTCCCCAAGGAAGGGAATTTAGGTGGAGGAACATTAGCCAAGTCTTCCTGTGCTAACTAATGCTCTCTGAAAGTCATGACCAATCTGTTTCCTGCCACCGAAGGCTGCCTGTGACTCATTCCTCACAGTCTGGATAGACCGCAGAGCACATGAGAGGAATATAACACCATCCAGATTCAGAAGTTAGCTTAAATCACTTCAAATCATGGGATCCGACAGGGCCTCCAACAATGCTTGGTTATTTTTAATGCATAATGAATGCATTTGCAATATGCTGCAGCTGGAGTCAAGTCAATAGCCTGCTACACAACAACTGGCAACATTAGTGGCACCAAAAATGTACCACATAGTCCAGAAAAACATGAGGTGCATGAATTTTATTTTAAAGCTTGCGCATGTTCCCATGGCTATATAATATATAAATCTTATTGTAAATAGATCTATGAAAGAAAACACTTTTACCTATGCAAAGACTGCAGCTCTCCAAATGATCTAACTCAATAAGAAGCAGTGGATTGCTTCATGGTTTCCCATGGTAGTTTGGTTCTGGCATGCTCTTCTGATGTGCTGCACTAATTGGCCTGTGCTGTCAAAGGCCACAGAGCATAATATGAAAGAGGAAAATGCCAGCTTCAAAAGACATCAGGCAGAGCGCCCGTAGTGAGAAACCTACTCCATCTCTCCTCACTGTCACATTCATTCCATCATTCTTCCAGATCACTGTTGCACAGATTTAATTTCCTCTTAAAGCCCTCATTCATAAAACAAATGTGTTTCAATGCTTCTTAAGCACTTCAGTTTCAACAAATAATCATTTGTATCATTTACAGTTGAGTTGACTCTATAGTTTTTTGAAGTTATATGCTATTATAGCTTCTTTAAATCAACAGCACACACGCAGTGGAGTTCAAAAGACTGAGACCACACTGAAAATTAAAACCTGGATTTAAAAAGAATGAAAAAATGTTAAACAAAGAAACTAAAATGAGTAAGAAATATTTTAGATTCTGCTCTATTTCTAGGTCCCTAACCAAAGAAGTAAATTACTCTTGTAATTGTGACTCTTTGTACAGATGCTCAGATGTTCCTCTGTTCTTAGACTCCATTTTTAAGGGGGGGGTATCACACACAGTTTCTGCCAATCTCATGTTAATCTTGAGTACCTATAGAGTAGTATAGCATCCTTCATATCTCCAAAGACTCTTTAGTTTTATCATATTTATAAAAGATACATACGCTGTACCGAGTATTTCCGAAAACAGCCGAGCACCTGGAGGCGTGTCGTGTGAGCGGAGCTAGAGTGACGAGCTGTCACGAGCACGCGCAGCTTTTGCGTAGAGATCGGCTGCAAGCTGTCAATGGTCAGCTAAACAGATGTATTTAAACACACACAATACACCATTGCATTATCCCTGGATAACTTTTGAATCACATTAATGAATATAGCGTATAGTGAATGATGAATAACGAATTTATGAATTCACTATGTTCGTGTTGTTTAAATTATATGCACTTAGGCGCCTATTGCCAACAAAACAGACATTTGATGCAGTTTTACTCACCGCCTGCTGTTCCGACTCATGACCGGGATCATTACCGCTGTGACCGCTCCATCTTTCAGTTTCAAACAATCTGTAAATCCTGCGTCGAACTGGGCCTTGTTTATAAAACCTTAAGCGCCGATCCTGAGGGCTTGAGCAGCCACGGAAAAACACAAGATATTCTTCATTCATTTTAACCAATAAAAACGTGATTGCAACTATCAGTTTCCTTGGTTATTTTAATAACAAATGTCGAGAGCACATCAATGTAATGCATGAGCACAAAAGTCTCAGCTCTACTTACCGCTGGGTTCTTTGGGAAGCAAGGTTATCTTTCCCTCACAACCAAAAACACATTGTTGATTTCGTGAAGTTCTGTGACCTGTGCAGTGCTGCCGACGACTTCCGTAAAGCCGAACGCACGTTGATGGGCGTGCTCTTGCTCTCTCGCTCTGGTCGAAATGTGAGCGCGCGCTCTTCCGGCAGAAGTGCCCATACAAGGAATTTGCCCCCGTTTACGTCACTCAGGCCCATACTCGAAAAAAAGACCCCGAATCCTGTAAGGATTTGGAAGATAATTTTTGGCTCAGAAATACTCCGTCATTCGTTTTGAAATTTTGGCCATGTTTAGCATGAGAATCCAACTCTTTAACAGTGTAAATAAGTCAGAATACATGAAATAGCATTATACCCCCCCTTTAAAGAACACTTTATGCTTTTTTTTTCTTTTTCTTTTTTTTTTACTTTATGCTTTATTCATGCCAAAAAGTTTCTATATAAGGAAGAAATGTCTTAAATGATTTCATAATACTTTCATTTTTAACGGGTTATGTTGTAGGGCTGCCCCCTAGTAGTCGACTAACCGTTAGTCGACAAGAAAAATTGTATTAGTTGCAAGGAAAAAAATTCACAGGAAGTGGCAAAGTCATGCAGTCTGTGACAAACAGATCATTAACAGCTGGTCTGGTAATTACAGTGCATCTGGCAGGACATACAAATGCTCGCCTATCATTCATCGACCTCAAATATGGCTTGTAATCTGAAACATGTAAGTAGTAGAAACTTTATATGGCCGCTCGCTTTAATGTTAACCTAGAAAAATGTGGGCTATTCAAGTGTTTGTGAGGAGTGTGAAAGCTCAATAGTAGCGCTCTTTCTGACAGCTAACATGGAGGCGCCAGTGCGATCACTTGCACTTAAAATACTCCATAAGTTTTGGTCATACAGATAAGAATAATACATCTTTTGAATCTGTGAAGAGTCTACTTTTATTTGTGTGCACTCACAATAACAACAAAACATTGTGCTTTTGTAAAATAATGAAAGCGCACCCAAAAAAAAAGAACCGAACCTCCATGTAAACTTGCCTCATAGACATGAAAAATATATCTATAGAAAGCAAAATGTCTACTTTTAAATTAACCAATTGAAGTGGAAAACAGATATTCCCAGGTTATGTAATCCATATGAAACGTGCATATAGGCACGTCCACTACTGCGGAGATGACGAGTCAGCATCGTCAACATCATCACTACAGGCAAAAATACAGAAAACACTAGTTTATCAATGAATTATTAAAATGTTAAAGTAGTCTCGTTGCTGTTTTCCCCTGAGGCATTCATAATCATTACATCTGCCGGTGCGCCGTGGCAAGCTTTATGTGTGCGCTTGAACGCAGAATAGGCTATGTAGGCATTAAAGGCTCTTTATTATGATTTATATGATTTATTAATAAGCGTGCGATTAGCCGACTAATAGCTTAAAATGGACGAATACTAGTTGAACAGAAAAATCTTTAGTCGAGGACAGCCCTTGGGTTTTCATGTTTTATGGGGACTTTTGTGGGATTTTTATACTGTACAAACTGTATATTCTATCCACTAATCCTAAACCTGCCCATCACAGAAAGCTTTCTGCATTTTTACATTTAAAAAAAAAAAAAAATCACTTTGTATGATTTACAAGCTGTTTTCCTCATGAGGACCAAAAAAATGTGTCTTCTCCATTTTGTCCCCATAACATAGGGTTTACCATGACCACGCACACACACATAAGAATTTGAGCACAACATTTATCTCAGGCCTGCTAATGATGTGTGCAAACAATTAAGAAAAAGACAAAAGCTTTTCTATTCTTTGTCTCGCAATCCAAACACAGCACAATCTAATCTGCACAGCAGACAGAGAGAATAAAGCCGCTGTCTGCATTAAAGTTCCTCCATGAATTAAAATCATATTTCACATTCCAGCACAAACCAAGAAGTAAAACCTCCAGCCACTTGGACCTGATCCAGAAACGCCCTGGTCAAAACTTATTGCACAGAGGCGAGTCCGAAGAGTAAAAACCCTCCCCGTCCAGCCCAAACAGCAGGTAGTCTTCCTGCAGCATGACTATCAGTCCAAGAAGAGTAGGATGTGATATTATGCTACAGCACACTGTTCAAATGGACGCATTTAATGCACCATCCTCCCATGTGTGTGTCCATATACATGTGGCCAAGTGTATTAGGAAGGGGGAAGTCCTATACATAATGGTGTAGACACACATATAGTTTAAGCACTTACATCTGCACTGTACAGCATGGCTATTCTGAAAAGAAACATGCACCTGAGGGCACAGAAGCACTTAGGTTAAACCTGTTCATTTCTTTCTAGAGGAAGGATGACAATTGAAAAGAATGAACAAGGTTATGCTAAATACATCATATATTAAATGCTGTATTTGGAGTCACATTTAAATTCAATAATTGTAGAAAGATGCAAATTTTAGGGACAGTACTGTAAAAATAGTCAATGCATGTTAAACAGCATGCAGTAAAAATGGCAGTTCACACACACACACACACACACACACACACACACGCACACATACACACACACACACACGTGTACTAAAGGTTGATCCTTGCTTTTAAATGACAGAATTAACCTCTATTCAACCCCAGGGACAATACTGAAAACACATCAACAAAAAACAGCAGCCAAAAGCCAGTCATCAGTCGCTCAGTAAACACAGCTCTTCAATCCTGCTCTTTTTATGTTTTTTCTCTCCTCTTCCGCTCTCTGCCAAATTACCTCCTTTCTGCTGCCTTCAATTAAAGTGATTATGAGACTGTGGCTGCCGCGTGTGTGTATGCAGAGAAAAGAGGAATAACATGCTGATTATAGCTAATAGAAAATGTGCATGTGGCTGCGGTAGTCAGTGTCTTGAAATGGTGTATCAGAATTTGTCCATCTATCATTTCTATGATTTTAAGTGCATGCATAAACATCTGTGTGTGTGTGTGTGTGTGTGTTCTTGTTTATATTACATCGTGGGGACCAAATGTCCCCACGATGTAATAAAAACCTGAGATCACCTACATCGTGGGGACCAGCCAGCGGTCCCAACGAGGGAAATGGATTAATAAACATAATAAATGATGTTTTTTTGAAAATGTAAAAATGCAGAATGTTTCCTGTGATGGTTAGGTTTAGGGGTAGGGGTGGGGGATAGAATATACAGTTTGTACAGTATAAAAACCATTACGCCTATGGAGAGTCCCCACTAAGATAGCAAAACAAACCTGTGTGTGTGTGTGTGAGCGTGCGTGCTTTAAAGGCAACATAATGGCAACTGCAGCACATCCGTAATATGATATGAATCTGAAGGAAACTGAATTTTTATTGGAAAATAATATTTGCAAGGACTTCATTTCATCCACTGGGATTTGATTGGATCGTGAAAACATTAGGCAGTCCATTAGGCTATGAAATTATTAGTTCATATTTGTTTGTGCAGCCTTAGTTATATCATTTCAGAGGCAGTGAAAGTTATTTATAAGTTAAAAAGTGATACATTTTTGTTCAATTTACCATAACATGCACTGATGAACACCCTGGACAAATATTAAGAAAGTAAATAGGGTTTTTAAAGATTTATGTGAGTGTTAGATGACAGCAATCTAAATGTAAAATAGGGAAAATGGGCATGCACAATTAAATATCTAATATCAATAATCTATATAAAAATAAATAAAAAAAACACTGCAATATCAGATTTATTGGTATGGCACAGATATATTGTGCATCCTCAAAACACTTTCTTATATTCAAGCTAAACATGCAGAGACAACCAAGTCATTAAAACATCGTCATTATATTTACACATTAATTTGGTGATGCTAGTGGCGCAGAAATTAAATGTGCCACTTTTAAACACTCCCAGCAGCTTCACAGGTATAATAATAACTTTAGAGAACACATTTACAGCAAATTAAATGGCAGGCCTCGCTCACTAGAGCACCATATAGTACATGCTGACGGTCGAGTTGACAGAGCAAAGCTCACAGGCATGTAGAGAACAGCAGGATCTGTGGCTCAGGGCTCCATGTTGAAGAGTGGGCGGACATTGGCTGTCAATAGTCTTTATGCACACTGAACAAAAGATGGAAGGAATAATCCAGAGGGAGAGAGGAAAGAGAGATGGCAATATCACAGCAAATTATGTGTCAAACACAGAGAAGAACAGGAAGGAAGGAGAGGAGAAAGAGAGCTAAATCAATACTGTTTTATATGCTGTGTATGTAAAGGCAGATCATGCAGGACAGGGGTGTAGGATGAGCGGGGAAGAGAGGAAATTGTAGACACAAATAGGTACAGTGCTATTGGTGTCCTTGTTTGTTCCGAGGAATTCATTCTCACTTACACATACTGCACACATGTACACTGAACACTGTGAACATCACTTTCACAATTAGATCCTGAATTATTCAAGGTACTGAAAATGCACTTGTTTAGTATTACTACTGTTATTTTCAAAACAAGATAGATGCAAGTGGTTACCAATGATTTTAAGGTAAAATCTTTGACAGTGAAAATGTGCTGGATATTATCATAAGGTCAGGTGTTCAGTTTCTGCACAGTGAAGCAAGTGAGGGTGAGGTTTAGGTTTGAGCTTACTGCAGTGATGGTTAGGTTAGCACTCGGACAATGCTTAAGTGCAGCACAGTGACATAAAATTGGTCCTATTATGCTTTTTCACTTTTAGTTTGTGTGTAATGTTGCTGTTTGAGCATTAAAAAAGATCTACAAGGTTACAAAGCTCAAATCCCACTCCAAAAGAAGATATTCACTTTAACAGAAAACACTTTTCAAGAATTACAACTAAAGGCTCGTTTGGACTACAATGCACTTCTTCCGGAACTTATGAAGTCACAACGTCACTCATTTAAATAATCCTTGTCCATGAATTATGCAAAAAAAAGAGGTGATGCCTGGTTGAGCTGAGCTAGAGAAGACAAAAAAGACCTGGGCTGCGTCCGAAAACTGGAAAATGCTGCCTTCGAAGGACACATTTCAAGGTAGGAAGCCATCAAGGCATGTCCGAATCCAATGTTAGTTTCACTCTCTTTTTCTGGAGATACCTTCATCTGTTCATTTTTGAAGGCAGCATAGATGTATCCTTCGCTGCCTTTGATATCCCACAATCCTGTGCTTTACATTCTGTGACAGTTGAGCTAGAAAAATAAAGATGGCGTCCGGTTCGGAACGCATGTGATTCGTGGATTAACTGCATTTAGCCATTATATAGTGAAAGTTTATTATTTGCACATTTTTGTAAGGCTTACCAATTTAAAAAACTCAAGCGTTTCTAAACAATTCAAATGCAAGAAGAGGCAAAAGAGATCTCGATTTGCACGAACACAAAATCGAGCTCTGTTTTGCGACTCCTTGAGCTTGAACGGAAACATACACATAAAATGATCCTAAAATCCCCGTCTCGACAAGCATTCTTGTATACAGTCAGTTATAAAGTCTTAAGTGAACCTAAACAGTTGAGATAACTTGAGAAAGAAATTGGATGTGTTTCATCATATTGGCTCCATACATTCGTACATTGGTTCCATGCATTTAGTGACAGCAGCCTAAAAATAACTGCTATGTCATTAATTGTCAAACAACAAAACAACTTTAACAATGATTAATCTATATTTAATTTATACATTGAACACTATGCATGCAGTGTAATTACAATTATATTTATAAGTATATTATATTTCTGTACTACTGTTAGACCTAACTTTATTTGTAACCGTTCTGTAGTAGCTATTTATCTCTCTTTTAATTTGTGTATTCTTATTTTTACTGTCTGTTCACTTGTCTTTTACAATGTTTGAAGTTTATTAGTCAAGAGTTTTTGCTGTCCTTTAAGTAATAAATGGGAAGCAATGTTACATTTGTCTTAAAACCGTAATATGATCCGAACCATGAGTTTTGTGATTCGTTGCCATGTTGAAGAGAAGCTGTTTTTACAGCCTGGTCTCATTGTTAATTCGTAGGTATTAATAAGTAACTTTCAAAGGCACAAAACATACATTTTTGTACGTTTGGATAGGTGCTGAAATGTACAATATGGACGTATTGGCAGCATTTATACGTAGCATTATTACGCTTTTATAGCAAAAAAAACGTAAAAAATATTTATTTCATATCATAAAGATGTATAATTTCCCTTTTATCACTTTATAGATACATGTAAGATCCCTAAACCCCACCCTTAACCTAAACATACCTATTTTATTCAGAATTTTAAAAAAATAAAACATAATGGACATAAATGTGTAGGAAAATGACAATTTTAGTAACTATAGCATAAAAACGATATTTTGAGCTGCTAATCCTACACCTACCCCTGAACCTACCCATAGTCATTTCTTGAAACTAAAGTAGTTCAAATGATGATGAGTTGCAGTCGCAGTCCTCGCTGGCAGTAATAGTTTTTAAGGGGTAAAGAGCAGAATTTAAGTTATTAATCCATGAAAATATAAATGTTTATATAAATGCATTTATTTCACTTATTTCAAATGTCAATCCACTGTCCACTGAACAGTGTCCACTGAAACACGGCAATGTCGCAATCTGTGACGAGCAGGTGAGAGCCGTAAACCGTAAAAAAGTAATCCCTTACTTTACTTTTTCAAAGGAACTCACTACTAACTCACTTAGTACTGAGTTACACCCAAAACTGCGTTAGGGTTCAGATGATATTTTGGTTCAGTGCAGTGATGTTTACATTAGCGTTCAGAAGGTATTTAAGTTCAGTGCAGTGATGTTTATGTTAACGTTCAAAATGTGTTAGATTCAGTGCTGTGGCATTTCTGTTAGAATTCAGAATTAGTTTATTTTCAGTGCAATGACGTTTACGTTAACAGACTGGGTTTAGGTTGAATGCAGTTAGTCACTGCGGTCATGCATACAGGAACTAATCAGGAGCTATTACCATTATGAAGGAACTTACATGAACATCTATATAGATAGTTTAGTGTTCAAATAGTGTTTAGGTTCAGCACAGTGACATTTGAGTAAGTGTTTATACAGTGTTTTGGTTTAGTGCAGTGGGAGATGAATTATGAATGGCTCTTATCCAGTGTTGGGTTGTGTAAAAAGCACATGCTCATGTAAGTTGACTCCATAAATCAAAAACTCCTAATTAGTTCCTGTAGTTCATGTACTCTCATTGGTTGAGAAACCTTGAGCAACAGTGGACATGGGTTTTCCTTTAGTTTCTTGTATGTGCTTGTTTAATTTATCTGAAATGACTGCAGAAGGAATCTCATAAACTGTGAGACCTTGTTTCTCAGTGGACAAACACACACATACTTAGTCTAAAACACAAACTTTCACACTCTCTAGCATTTCATACCGACCGGAAAAACAGACTCTTTAAATGAAACGCGTAAAACACAAAAGCCCTCCCACGGGAAACACTCGTGCTCTGCATCAATAATTCCAGAAGTTCATGAATATTTGAAGATTCCATACCTGAGATGTGACAGGAACAAAGAATGTAAGAGAGAAATGCAACTGAGTGCACAAGAGAGATTTAGAGAGTGAGTGAGTGAGTGAGCGTGTGTGTGTGTGTTTGTGTGTGCGTGTGTCAGACAGAGAAAGAGAGAGAGAGGAAATGCCAATGCTTTTGTCATCTAAGTGGATCTCTAAGTGACAAGAGTTGTGAACAGTTATTGATGGCGTTCCAGGATGGCCAAAAAAAAAAAGAAAAAAGAAGGCAACTCTTTGCAAAGTTCCAGAAAGTTCACTGAAACACACCCAGAGCATCTTGCCCAGGCAGATGCCAGGCAGCTAAAAAGACACCACTTTGATACCTGTCCAACTATGATGACATCACATCCAGTCCACACAGCAGGGGGCAACAGATGGTTTGTGTCATCTGCTATCTTCCTCGGGTGCTTTCTAAAACATCTTCCGCACCGCAAAAGATGTTGCGATGGAAGATGAATAGATGAACACATGAGAGCAGAAATAAAAGTGAAGGAGGATCCTTTCAAATGACGACAGCATCTGCCTGTGGCTATTTTATTAATGCTTACACATCTATGCGTGTATGAACAAGCAGGACTTGTTTTCTACATGACATCTGAGATACAGTTAATAATATAGGCTGTCTGTGATTTTATGCTTTGGACCGGATTAGGATATAAGGAGTTTTTGCTAAAATTGGAGTGTCTGTAGTCTGGATTTAGGCATTATGCAAGATCATATGATCAAGATGCGTGTATCACAAAACACACCCAAATCATACTTGAGATATGCAACGTAATTATGGCATTATGCATATATTTAAGGTAAGGAATTAATTTAGATGAAACTTGAGCCGTGCATATTAGAGGAATGTAATGTATTATGATATAATATGCTTCTGTAAATAAACAATGTTCATGTAATATGATGTGTAATGTATCCAATACATTAAATTATTATTAATTTAGTCCATATAAATTGTCATTTGAAATGCTAAACAGAATGTCTTAAAGGGGTGGTTCATTGCGATTTCACATTTTTTTTAACTTTAGTTAGTGTGTAAAGTTGCTGCTTGAGCATAAACAACATCTGCAAAGTTACAGCGCTGAAAGTTCAATGCAAACGGAGATATTGTCTTTTAAAGAAATCTCTGTTTAAGGACTACAACAAACGGCTGGTAGGGACTACAACGAGCTTCTTCCCGGGTTGGTGACATCACTAACCCTAAAATTTACATAAACCCTGCCCCCGGGAACACGCAACAAAAGGGTGAGGCAATATTATTGCAATACAGTACATAACAAATGCAATAGCATGTCATAAAAGCAAGATGACAACATGACAAATTATAACCGTAATTAAACTATACCTGTTCTATCTCCATGCAGTATTTATTCTCTGGCTCTGTATGATCTTACAACAGTTCCCACAACAGCGATTTATAGATTATCATGACAGAATATGCTAATCAATGACTTTAAGATAGTTAACTCCACATCAGCTACATAAATTCATCAACTAACCATTCAGAAACATTCCGTTGCATTCTACATGTTCTTGAGTCTCTCCATCATTGTCCGACTCAGTTTTTAACATAAAGGGCTGAACAGTTTCTGACATTTTCAGTGAGTCTGTGTGAGGTAATGTGAGGCGCTGCTAAGTGCTAACATGAGCTCCTGAAACTCTGCCCCCTTCTTGGGAGCAGCAGCTTATTTGCATTTAAAGGGACACACACAAAAACAGAGCGTTTTTGCTCACCCTCAAAAAGTGACAAATTTTAACATGCTATAAAAATTATTTGTGGGGTATTTTGAGCTAAAACTTCATATGCACACTCTGGGGACATCAGAGACCTATTTTACATCTTGTAAAAGTGGCATTATACCACCCCTTTAAAATGAAAATAACATCATTTGGTTATATTAGATGTGTATTTTATCTTATTTAAATGTAATCATAATAGTTGCATTGTAACAGTCACATCTCTTGCCCCTTATACCTGTGAACAATGTTGTGCAAACAACACTTGGGACAAATTAAGCTCAATAAAAATGCTGGAGCCTCAAATAATTTTCACTACCTCTATTTTAGTCAAATTTCTTCTAGTACTGGAGTGATATGTAATACTGGGGAGTAAATTTCCCTCTTCACTTACTGTGAAGTGATCTTAATTTATTCCTTATCCAGTGCTTCAAACTGAACGTTCACTCCCTTCGAATTGGAATCTCACTTAAGATGGTGGAATACCCTGTTAAGTTCACTTCGCAGGGTACTTACGATCAAATGGAACATACCTTCTCAACCTACTCAGGTTTTAGCCTGGATTTGGTCTTGAATGAGCTGGTCTCGACCATAATGGCACTGCACCAGGAAGTGAAACGATGAATGTAACTTTAGCTACAGTATTCAACATAATAATACTGCAATAATACTGCATCATAAAATAATATACTGCAATCAAAGACATTCCTATCTGGACATGATTACATTTCTCAGAGAACACTTGAGTCACCTGGAAAATGGCAGGTAATTTGCTCTGTTTTTTCCAAGGTTGTGAGACAAAAACACAGACGTGTTTGATGTGGACATGACTAAAATAGATGCGAAGTATATTTCTGAAACGTGAATTTACGTGACCTCCACTGGGAAAACAAGTCCATTCCTAATAGGGCCTTACTTCTGCATGCATACACACAAATACACACCACAGAGAAGGTAATACAATGAAACTGGAGAAGTAAATGGATGGACAATGCAATAACTCTTTTTCAGGAGCCATCTGATGCAGCTTAATTTAATTTAATTGATTTGAGAGAGTGTGTGTGTGTGTGTGCTTGTTTTTGTGATTTATGAGGACACAAATGTGTATAATGACATGGGTATTACATAGGTATTACAAGGAGAGGGTGACTTATGAGGACATTACCCATGTAATCATACAGAATGAGTTTTTGTGAGAAAGTAAAAGTGTGCACAGTTTCCTGTGATGGTTAGGTTTAGGGGTAGGGGTAGTGTAGGGGATAGAAAATGCAGTTTGTACAGTATAAAAACCATCACGCCTATGGAATGTCCCCACAATTCACAAAAACAAACATTTGTGTGTGTGTGTGTGTGTACATTCTGGCATCAGTCTGCGTTGCACTCAGATTTTGATCTTGACGAAGGTCAAACATTAGCCAGTTTAACTCACAAGCATTAAGCAACTTTCTCTCATTCACTATCCATCATTTCACTCCTCATCAGAGTTCCCGGCTGCCAACTTTTCCATTTTGTTCCAACCTTTCTCCATTCTAACATCACAAATCCATAGAGAGCATAAGCAATTTAACGGCACATTACCAAAATGCATTGGACGCTAAAGCAAAACATTAGCTGACTACCACTTGCTCCAAATTTACATGTAACATTAAGCCACTATAAATATGCATCACATTTTCCCAGTCATTCACTGCACTGCACCCCTATAGCTTTGCTTGTAAACAAAACCATGGTGTCCTTCCTTATTACTGAGCTTAAAGACCGGCAATTACAGATGACAATCTGATCTCACAAACAAACAGTTTCTCCACAGACATGCTTCACTAAATGATTGAGTACGTCACAGGGAAATATGACTGAGAGCAGACAGGGTGGGTGGCAGCGACGAAAAGTTGAAAAGGGTGTGCGAAACAGTATTTAAATACCTACAAAAGAAGCTCTTAATCATTTCAACAAACTTTTTAAAATATATAACATCTCCAAGTGCATTTAAGTACCTGGGTTGCATATTGTTGTGATAGAAAAGAGAAACAGCGGTTTTCTTATGAAAAAAAAGTTTACTTTATTTTTTTTTGAGATCTACAATAGGTTTACTTTCATACAAGGTCAAAAACAGTTTAATTTTCTCATAATATACATTGCAGCATCACCTCTTCTCACAGTGTCTGAAACAGCTTGGTTTAAACTCCTCCTTTCTGTGAGCTACTCTGCTCTGATTGGTCAGATGGCCCAGTCTGTTGTTATTGTCTACAACTTACAGCATGTGTCAGAAGCAAAACACCTATTACCATATCTGAATTTCAGCTTCAGAGGCTTCCTCAGTACTTGTGATACAAATAGTAACAATGGTATTGATTAATCAAAGTAATCGAAACTGAAATTCAGAACCTCTAACAGACGTAATTTTCCCATGTCGGTTATTTTGTTTTTTTAATCCTGTTAATACTTCCCCCTTTAAAAACATACTACCGCGTGTGTAGTCACGTGACTCCGCCCTGTCCAGTCAACATGCAGGTGAACGCCGAGTCAACACACGGAGACAGCGCACGAGCGGTGAGCCTTGCGTCTTCACTAAACTGTGTCAGTTGTATGTGTTTTAAGGTTTGACAGTTTGGACATTCAAGCGATTTCAGACGATTGGATGTGTATTATTATATCGAGCTACCGTGCTTGCGCAGCTGCATTGTGGCACGAACACTCATACAAACAGTAGCTGCGCAAAACGCGAAGATCGCGCGCACAGAGAGGAACGCAGAAACTAGTTGCAAAGACTACAGAATCACACAAGACATGTCACTCGTATTGTTTTGAATGGGAGAAAGTGCAACGTGCAATATGGCGGAATAAGTCCCGCCTTCTAAATAAGAGCCAATCGCCGTTTGGTGAAGTCATCGCATCACTGCAGCAGCCATTAGAAGCTCCGGTTCCTATAGAAACAGTCAGACGCGCGCCTCTGAAATGAGGCACAAGAGTCGAGCATTTAGGACTGCACATGCGCATAAGCTTGATCCAGCCTGAAAAATACAGTTTTTAGTCATGATTTAAGTGTTTAGAAACAAAATTTATGAGACAGTTGTTGTCAGATTTCATTGGTGATTTCAAATATGAAATTTAATCGAAAGCTTGGCAAACAGTTTTGGAGAATTTGATGTTTCCCCATTCAAAGAGATAGGAGCTGCACTTGCATGCCCGAGAGGCGTTTCAAAGATGGCCGCCAAGTGAAAAGACTTTTCTTAAAGGGACTTTGCTAGTTGTCAGCGCTGTCCTGTGATTTATCACTAAAGTAGCTTAGAAACTCAAAAGTTATTATAGCATATATTTTCTACTTTTGAAGTAACTATTTACAACCCACAGCTTCACAGTTAACAGAGAGATGGTATGAGTAATTCACACACGCAATCGCTCTCATTACGTACTGGTACTGTGCTAATTTATATTTATCTGATTTACGACGAGTAGAAATCTGTAAGAAATGTTACGAACCATAGATAAAATAACTGCTGAGAGTCCGCTGTTATGTCAGATCACTCTTTCAATAGGAAAAAATTTACAAGCATATTTATAGTACAAACCTTGTCAGTGGACTATGAAGGCAAAAAAAAAAACAAACAAACAAAATAATCGTTCATTAATCATAATTGAGGTAAAATGTTCAATTAATCGAGGTTTTGATTTTAGGCCATAATCATCCAGCCCTATATTGAAATGTGAAATCGAGCCGAATCCTCACCCTTTGGATGTTCTGCAAAGTAGATTTACATTAGCAGCACAGAAAACAGTGTCTTCTCTACATGTCAACAACACAAACCAAACTCTGCCAGGCCTCAGCTTCAACTATGTTTGAGCCAATGAAGACCAAAGACAGGCATTATGCAAATTTGTTACAAACCTACATAGGTTCAAGCAGAAAGTAAAATTGGAATTACAGGTGATTTGTTTCAGGCAGTTCAGAATCGGTTCTGTCTTTTGGGAGACAATAACTAAATTTATTTTTGATCTTTGAAACATTGACCTTTTATATTCACGAAGAGCTATATAACACACCGAATAAAAGGTAATATCTGAAAAAGCATAATAGGGGCACCTTAAGAATTGCTAGCAAGGTATCAAAGGCGCATCACCTCATCCCTACCCATAAACCCCTCTGCCCCACACACCTCCCACATCATCTCGACCTGCTTTGTATTCTGGAGCGGCTGCCGTGGACGTTCACTCTCTCTCTCTCCAGCAGTGATGGCTGAAGAACAGAGGGAGGGAGATGAGTGTCAGACAGAGGCCAGGCGATTACCATTTCAGTGCAAACACACGCTTTCACAGTTTCAGACTGACACAACCAACTCGTGCACATATACACATATATGACGTTTCTGTGCCAGGAATACCTAGGGATCTTTAACCTTGTGCTGAAGGCTACTATTTAAACATTTACAGATTAGATTCAGCTGTGGGAATTTTTTTGTGTGTGTGAGAGTCCAAATCCATGAGTGTTTAAATATGCAGCTGGTGCTGGATGTTCCTCTCTCTGTCACTCAACATTAAACATCATCCTGCAAACACAGAGACTAGATGAGTGACTTTGCTCTCGTCCTCATCTCTAAACTATGACCTCATACATGACAGACAATCATATTAACTCAACTGCCGGCACTTAATGTCCTGGAGTTGATTATTAATAGATTTTTGATTTTTTTTCTTTTCCTTTTCGTTACATCAAGGTCAATTAACTTTTATTTTATCGTTTTACTCTGGTCCCAGATATAAACTTTCAATCTTACAATATTAAACCCTATTATAAAAAAAGGGGGGAAAACAAGATAATCTAAAAAAAGAGCAAATCATTTCAAATATTGTTGTCTGAAAATGATTTATATAAACTTAGACAGAAATATAAACACAAATTATGATAGTCCCTTAGTTGTGGTGTCTTTTTCACTGCAACAAACATATTTACCACTAATAAAGTTTTATTAAAGGTTAGTGTACATGGTTTCCAGTGTCACATGGTGTCAGTGACATGATTTGTGAACAAAACTTAGAAAAATATAGATAAATATCACTTTTGCTATCGTGTCACTTCCAATCAAGCTGTGATTTTGCCAAATTATGCAAAAAGTATGAAAAATATTATTTAATTGTAAGTAATTAGCATTTAAAAAATGTTACTTATGAAATTAGCCGTAGCCATTAAAATGTTTAATATGCCACTTCAGTCATTTCCACCACAATATGCTAAATAAATGTTAAATAATATACACTCTTGTTTGGGTTGGTGAGACTTTTTAATGCTATTGAAAGAAGCATCTTGCGCACCAAGGATGCATTTATTTGATCAAAAATACAGTAAAACGGTAATACTGTGAAATATTACAGTTTAAAATAACTAAAAGCTGGCTGTTCAGCATCATTACTCCAGTCTTCAGTTTCACATGATGATGATTTACTGCTCAAGAAACATTTATTATAATTATCAATAGCTGAAAACAGTTGTGATGCTTAAAGGGGGGGTATCACACACAGTTTCTGCCAATCTCATGTTAATCTTGAGTACATCTAGAGTAACAATGCATCCTTTATATCTCCGAAAAGTCTTTAGTTTTATCATATTTATAAAAGATAGATACACTAAACCGAGTCTTTCCAAAAAAAGCAGAGCTCCTGGAGGCTCCTCAGTGCCGTGGGCGGAGCTAAAGAGTCACGAGCACGTGCAGCTTTTGCGTAGAGATCGTCTGCTAGCTGCGTCATCATTATAAATACAAAGGGAACAAAAACGTTCGTGGTGTTTACATTTTATGCACTTGCGCAAAACAAAACACAGACATCTGATGGAGTTTTACTCACCACCTGCGATCTGCAAATCAAATGGACTTGTTTACAAAGTATTCGTCACTGAAATCCCGGGAACAAACAAACATACGAGCACAACTCCGTTGCTGCCCCGGAAAAACAAACTTCATCCTCTGTTCCCTTAACACTGGGTTCTTTGGGAAGCTGAAAAAGGTCATCTTTCCCTCACAACCAAAAACACTCCTTTGGTGACAGGAGCTGCGTCTCATTTCTCAGGCTGTGTCCTTCGGAGGTCGCATTTGAAGGCTGAATACTTCATCAAGGATGTCATATTTAAGAAAAGTAACCGTAATAAAATTGACTGATATTCATTGTGAGGTGTAAAATACTGTAATTTCTTTCTTACTTTGCAATCTAACGGTTATTTTTCTTAAATGAGACTAATGATGTATGCAACCTTCAAAGGGTGCAGCCCCTGAATTGGGACACAGCCATTGTTGAAAAATCTCTCAGCTTCCGTATCCCGAACAAAACGCGTTGATGGGCGTGCTCTTGCTCTTGCTCGGGTGATGTGTGTGTGCATGCTTATCAGGGAGAAGTACCTAAACAAGGAATTCTGCTCTCTTTTGACGTCACACAGGCCATACTCGAAAAAAACTCTCCGAAACCGGAAGTAGTGTATTTGGCACAGAATACGTCCAACTCGTGTTTTGAAACTTTGGCCATGTTTAGCAAGAGAATGCAACTCTTTATCAGTGTAAATAAGTCAGAATGCGTGAAATAGCATTACACCCCCCCTTTGTGATACTTTTTTTTTTTTTTTACTTTATACATGTCTCCGCTGTCACTTGATTAATTTAATGCATCCTTACTGAATCTTAAAAATTTACTGACCACAAACATTTGAACAGTAGGCCTACAGTGCACATAGTTTGAGATATACTGGAAATGTTCATGTAGGGGGGGAGGGGCAAAAATAACCTTGTTGGAATTGTTAGCCAGCCATTTAAACAAACTTGTGAGGCTTAAGCGTGAGACCAGGGATTGGGAAGACATCTCATGGGCTGCTTTTAAAAGCAGATATTTGTCTATGGGATGCTCCACTGAATATGTTCATTGAATTGAGTGATGGAGCGCGGTGCCAGTGGAGCCTCATTGTCTGGTACTAATGGCTAACAGCAAACAACTGTGGGCTCCTCGGGCCAGACAAACTGGTGATTGCTTGCTTCTGTCTGCAGGCTCAGATACAGACACCAGTCTGACCTAGTTCTGCTGCTGACAGGAAGAGAATTAAGACCAGTCCAGCCACAAATCGCAGCACTACTTCCAGTCCCAACAGCTGAACAGGTAGAGGGAGAGGAAGGTCAGGGAAATGCTTAAATACATGCATAGAATGGAATAGAATAGAATAGAAAGAAATATGTACCAAATGTCTCTAGCTGTGAGCAATTTGAGTGAGATCAAGGTGAACCTAGAAGCTTGTGTGAACATATATATAAATATGTGACAATAATGTAAGGGTACATGATTTTTCTACTGAGAACAAACAAACAAGAACAAAAGAGAGAAACGGTGCTACATTTTTATATTTAAATATGTAGCACAGTGCATACTGCGAGGCATGGCATTTTGTTCCACTTTTTGTCTCCGCATATAGCAGAAAGACAATAAAGCTGACTTTGTTTGACTTGACTTGAATATTCAGGTAGCTGCCGAAGTGCCAATAAGTCTGAAAAAGCCAGTGAGCGCAGTGACCGCAGGAGAGGAAGACCAGGCTCAGGCGCCTGTGTGGAGTCTGTGGTGCTGTGTGATTGCCTCACTGTTTGAATTATATCAGGCAATGATAAGAAATCACTGAAGAATGACATGAGGCGAATATTATCAAGAAGTAACAGCTTCTGAAAGCCTGCTTTTATATTCAGCCGAATATCAGAGACCATTTAGAATCAGAGCAATAAAGATTTGCACATAATTTAATTTCATATATGGGTGATTCTTCAATTACGGGAACTTTTCTGTCCTCTAGGATGATTTTAAAGCAAAAAAAAAATCTAGGTTTAAAGAAGAGATTACATTAGCTTTTTACTGCATCTCTTTACTTACTTTTTAAGTGGAGAAAATCTAAATTGCCCTGACATCTGAACATTCCTTTATAATTGTTTAAAGGGGATATATCATGAAAATCAGACTTTTTCCATGTTTAAATGCTATAATCGGGTCCCCGGTGCATCTACCAACCCAGAAAATGCGAAAAAGGACAAGCCAGTAACTTTGTTTTGGTAAGCCTTTCTCTGCAAGCATGTTAAAAAATGAGCCGTTCAGATTTCGCTCCCCTTGTGACGTAGGAAGGGGATCTAATTATAATATTACCGCCCCTTAAGCCGGGTGCACACTGTGCGATTTTGGCCACGATTTGGTCGTCTGAGACAAATTTTGCAAATCCTAAAAGATTCCTATAATCCTAGCCTAAAATCTGTAGTCTTTGATCGCTAGTTTGAAATGTTCACAGACAGCCGATTAATGACCGTTGCGATCAAATTTTACCTCCGACGAAATTCTGGCAGTGTCTGAAGATTTGGCGCACAATCCTCCAGTGTGACGTCTCCTACGACAAACGTCAAATTGTCTTCGTTTTTCAAGACAAGCCGTGATCAAAATTAACACTAGAGATGTCTTTGTTAGCCACCATTATAGTCCCGCATCTAATGCAGCTCAAAGTCACCGAACGTGTATGGGTTGATGATGTAAAACTCCGGACAAGTTTTCATGCGCGCATCCGTTTTTTAACGCGTCTTGACTGTCGTACAGTCTGACATAAATGACAGCTGAGATCCCACAGTGTGACATGAGGATCATGTTCATACAGTCTGACAAGCAACCATCGTAAAGGACTATTATAAATCGCACAGTGTGCACCCGGCTTTAATCTGTATGTTTCCACCCACGGCGCTGCCATTTTTGCCCTTTGGGGACACCTGAGACTTATATTACATCTTGTAAAAAGGGGCATAATAGGTCACCTTTAAGGTGTTGTGTTTTCTCTCTAAAACATATAAGTATATTTATGCACATAATACGAATATATGAATTTACACACTACTGTTCAACTGTTTGTGGGCGGTAAGATTTTTTAAAAATATTTTTGAAAGAAGTCTCTTATGCTCACAAAGGCTGCCTTTATTTGATTAAAAGATACAGTAAAAAGAGTAATGTTGTTAAATATTAGTGCAATTTAAAAATTTACTTTTCAATGAGAACATATTTTAAAATGTAATTTTTATTCTGTGATGGATTACTCCAGTCTTCAGTGTCACATGACCCTTAAGAAATCGTTCTAATATGATGATTTGCTGCTCAAGAAATATTTCTTATTATTATCAATGTTGAAAACAGTTGTGCTGCTTGATATTTTTGTGGAAACCTTGTTTTTTTTTTTTTTTTCAGGATTCTTTGATGAACAGGAATCTGAAAAGAACATTTCATTTAAATGGAATTTAAAAATTACTAAATGTCTTTTCCCTTACTGCTACAAAACTTTTGAACGGTAGTGTATATACAGTATACACTATTTATATATATATGTATGTATTCATTTGGTACTAATACACTGTAAAATGTGGTAATGTGCAATTTTAAACTAACAGTGGTGTAACTTAGTGCAGGTGAATTCAATCAAATTATATTTTTGACTTGACTAGACATCAGTTATATAGATAAATTGAAGAATCACCCATAACTAAATATAGGTCCTGTGTACACCTGTTATTAACCTCTGTCTTGAGTAATCTGATCACAAGTAATCTGATAAGACAGATCACTGTTTACACCTATTAACATGCATCTCATGACAGCACTTGTGATTGAATTTCTTAACTTCGCAAACGAGACCTTAAACTGAGTGCTCACTGTTATTATAGTACTTTAATAGTTTGAGTGATCAGATCAAAATAATATTGTACCCCGTTGGGACCAGTACTTAGCGCTGTCTATTTGTATTCAGATCACCTGAGACGACTGTAAATATAAAATGGGGCTATAATTCAATCCAGACCAGTTGAAGAAAACAGTCAACAGAGTAGCTGAAGGAGCAGTGCGCTGTTCTGACAAAAGCAAAATGATTGAATAATCACTTGCAGGTTCCAGTCTGTACAAAGACAGACAGATGAAGAGAGAGAACAGAGAAAGAAAGATGGACAGACTGGCAAGAGGGGATACAGCGGACAGGCGGGATGTCAAAGGGGATCTGGCTGTTCATTCATAAAGACTAATCGATTCACAGGAGGAAAGTGCTAAGAAAGCATCTGCAGGCTTTCTGTGCTCCCCAGCAAATTACGCACTGATTGATATGGATCCTATAGCTGCCAGGATTCGGATTTATGAAGTAAATCTGCAGATATAGACACACACATTCAAATGCAATGCACATACATAGCTGTGTTCAGGGATGTAATTTTCTGATTTATTTCATGGTTTATCTTGTGAGCCAAGACCTAAAGCCTCACAGTTAATCCTCTTTTATGCACAAAAACAAACACATATACTCAAATAGACTGACTCTGACAACTTAGTAAGAGATTTTCAGGCCTAAATTAGCTATTACTGCGGCAACACTGAAAAAACTAAGAGAGAAATCTTCTCTCTGCAGAAACAGACAGCGCTCCAATTAATTCAGATTGAGCCTGGAAAGAAATAACTGTCATTTAAGCGCCCCTGCTGTTATAAAGCCCCAATGAATACCAGCATGCACCTGTTTGTGTGTGTGACTGAGAAAAACAAGAAGAGAACGAGTGAAAGAATAGATGGACACCCCTCAAGGTTACCTGTCACAGCAATGTCATTGCTGGAGGCTGGCGTATCCCATGTTGCCATATACTGCGGATGAGATCTCTGGCTGATGTTTAGCAGTGACACTCTATGTTTCCCTCTAAAATAAAAGCCTCTGTCCAATCATCAACGCACTGTCACAGAAACACTGTCATCATCAGCCAATCACAGGACAGTTCACATTAAAACATTTTTACAGTATGATGGCAGAACTCTCCAGAGGGTAAATGCACTCTAAAATTTAATTCAAAAAAGGAATATTGAGGTAGTATCACACAGCAATCAAAAATTCATAAGCTGCAGTTATAATGGAAATTTGTCCCTGACGATTTTACTGTTACAGCTATAAATTTTACAATTTAATAAGCCTGGTGTTTTTTTTAAATACAGCCCAAATTAAAATGCTCACTAGACCATAAACTTTTTTTTTTTTTTACACTACTGCTCAAATGTTTGGGTCAGAGAGAATTTTCTTTAAAGAAATTGGTGCTTTTATTCAACATTAAATTGATTGAAAGTGACATTTATAATTTTACAAAAGATTTCTATTTAAAATAAAAAGATTTCTGTTTCAAAGAAATGCTGTTCTTTCAAACTTTCTATTCATCAAAGAATCCTGATAATATTAAGTAGCACACCTGTTATCAACATTGATAATAATAAAATGTTTCTTGAGCAGCAAATCATCATATTAGAATGATTTCTGAAAGATCATGTGACACTGAAGACTGAAGTAATGATGCTTTGCATCACAGGAATAAATTACACTTTATCAAAATTATATGAAATTGTAATAATATTTTTACAATATTTTTGATCAAACAAATGCAACCTTGGTGAGCATAAAAGACTTCTTTCAAAAAAATAAAAAATCTTACTGACCTCAATCTTTTGAAAAGTAGGATACAATGGGTTTTGCACAGCTGTGCGCAAACCAGTTAACCTTTGCATAGTTTAGTCACTTTGAAAAAACATCATTCTGACACTCTAGAAATTGAGTTATTTTTAAGGGTTAGTTCACCCAAAAAATGAAAATTCTGTTGTTCTACACCCGTAAGACCTTCATTCATCTTCAGAACACAAATTAAGATATTTTTGATCAAATCCGATGGCTCAGTGATGCCTGCATTGACAGCAAGATAATTAACACTTTCAATGACCAGAAAGCTACTAAAAACATATTTAAAACAGTTCATGTCAACATTAATGTTATGAAGCAACGAGAATACATTTTGTGCACCAAAAAAAAAACTAATTTATTCAACAATATTTAGTGATGGGTGATTTCAAAATACTGCTTCATGAAGCTTCGAAGCTTTACGAATCTTTTGCTTCAAATCAGTGGTTCGAGCGTGTATCAAACTGTCAAAGTCTCGTGAACTTTTGAAATTTTGAAGCCTCGTTTACTAAAAATCACGTGACTTTGGTAGTTTGATACAGGCTCCAAACCACTGATTTGAAACAAAAAGCTTTGAAGCTTCATGAAGCAGTGTTTTGAAATCGCCCATCACTAGATATTATTGAATAAAGTCGTTATTTAGTTTTTTGGCGCACAAAAAGTATTCTCGTTGCTTCATAACATTAAGGTTGAGTCACATGAACTGTTTTAAATATGTCTTTAGTAGTTTTCTGGGCATTGAAAGTGTAAATTATCTTCCTGTCAATGCAGGCCTCACTGAGCCATCGGATTTCAACAAAAATATCTTAATTTGTGTTCTGAAGATGAACGAAGGTCTTACTGGTGTAGAATGGCATGAGGGTGAGTAATTAATGACAGAATTTTCATTTTTGGGTGAACTAACCCTTTAATTTCCTATTATCATTCTGTTGTCTACAAAATGACAAATTACCCCTTCTCTTCTCTCAAATGAGACTGTAAGTGTGGTGCTATATAATAGAATCTTACTATTATATAAAGCCTCTTTCTCAAACATAGCTACTCTAATTCATAATCCATACAGATACGAAATGACATGTGAAGAAGTGGCATAATGTAAATCCTTTCTCAATCCATGGCTTTATATTCAGACAGTAATATCATTCAAGGGTTGTTCTGTATACACACAATGAAAAATATACAAAGCATTACCAGTACACTATTACAGGTCCTCGGGTTTTAGTCATGCAGCAGCAGAATACAGCTGTCAGTCCTGTTTGAAGTGCTAATGCACTTCTGCTCATAGACATTTCAGTACACAACCATTTTTAACCAAAGTCACACTCACAACCTTACATTTTCAGCAGTCACAACCAAATTTTGAGAACAAGTTGGATGTGCAGTATGGACATGCTTTGTGGGTTATATTTTTGCGGTCAATAAATAAAATAAGTCAACTTTTAGTTTATACAAATTTTGTGGTTGTAGAAAGAGTCAAAACTCTCGTTAACTTTTTAAATGTTCCCACAGGAAATGGTTAAGGGGGGGAAAATCTTCTTCATTGCACTTTAACTTTACGTTTAATGAAGAACTTTTTGGACTTGATTAATATGTGATATTGTGAAGAGTCTTTTAAGCTTCGCTTCTCCCTGCAATATGAAGAAGTTCAAATAACCCAAATAACAAGATGGTTTCCTGCTTAATGATACAGATAGGAATTTAATTACCATGGATCAGAAAAAGAGCTCATTTGAGCTGGGTCTGATTCACAGTGATTTTACATTTTTACTCTACTGCCAAACTGTGCTCTAACAATCGAGAAAACAGATAAGGAGAGTTTCTGACCTCATACCTTTGAGAACTAACTTTAGTTTAGAAAAAAATAACTGTTTTAAATATCAAAAGAATATTTATTACCATTATTTGTATGGTTACAGGCATTGCAGATGAGTTAGAATTTCCGTTCCATGTACAGGAAGTTTGAGAGTTTGTCAATCCCAAATACTTCATTGTGAAAAGCACATGTTTTACAATGCTGTACACAAACAGTCTTGAAGGGCTAATCCTCTGTGAAGTAAATCACTGTATTTTGAGTAACTGTGTCTAACCACTTGAGTTTAATGATACGTCCATCTGAATATCTGTTTGGCGGAACTGTAGAACGTCATTTGTAACCATTTCTCTACCTGCCATTCACCCCAAACAGCATATTCTGTGCAGACACTCAAATCAGACACAAATCACCTCAACGGCACTCAAACAATGAGAAGCTAGGCAAAATTGGGGCTGGTGTCTGGACGGCTATTTTTACCTACACTAGTTCAACAAGGGTAAGAGAAGACACTTGTGACGGTGCAAGAAAATTTTAAATAAATTAATAGTTTTATTCAGCAAGGATGCATTAAATTGATCAAAAGTGACAGTTAAGACATTTATAATAATAGCTGAACTTTCTATACATCAAAAATTCTGGAAAAAACAAGCAGGATTCAACATTGATAATAATAAGAAATGTTTCTTGAGTATCAAATCATCATATCAGAATGATTTCTGAAGGATCATGTGACACTGAAGACTGGAGTAATGATGCTGAAAATTCAGCTTTGCCATCACAGGAATAACTTACATTTTAAAATGTATTTTTTTAAAAAGGAAACAGTTATTCGAAACTGTGATAATACTTCCCAGTATTACTGTTTTTATTGATTTTACATCATAAATGCATCCATGGTGAGAGACTCCCTTCACAATTATTTTAAAAAATCTTACCAACCCCAAACATTTGAACGGTTGTGTATGTCTCTCTCAAAGGGACCTTGGCTTCATAAAGGGTGAAAATCTATATTTACACATGCTATAACATATTTCATCCAGAGATATTATACTATATAGATATAAGATACATATACAATAAATACTGTAACTTTTACCCGAGACGCTTTACGATACTATGGTCTTGGATAGAGATTCTGTATTATAGATGCTACAATAAATGCATTGGGAAACTGATAAGCATATTACACAACAAAATATCACACAAACCATCATCATGTACACATACACACACACTCCATGAGAATGAAACTCGATCGCACCAGATAACCTAAAGTCTTCAAGTTTCAACCAGGAACTGTTTCTCCTTCATCTCTCTATCCCTTCCTTTCATCCTAGTAGTGCTTTCATCCCCCTCTTTTCTTTCATCTACACCTATTTCTCCTTTTCATTCCTAAGAGCAATGCTCTTACACTCTCTGTCCTGCACACCTTCTACACCTCCACATTCTGCACTCTTCGCTCTCTATTTAGCTTTCTTAAATATTGCTTCTGACATATTTTCCTGTGAAGTGGGTAAATAAGAGTGGGGGTGAAAAAAGAACCAGCTTTGGAACATGGTAGCTGGTTACCATCTGGTCCATGCTATGGGTCCTTAGCTAATTGTTTACTGATCAAAGCTGGCCATTAGCTTGCCCAAGCTGGTCAAAACTAGTGATTATCTGATCACTAACTGGTCCAAGTTGGTCACTAACAGGTCAAAGCTGGTCATTAGCTAATCAATAGCTGCTCCAAACAGGCCAACCAGTCAAAAAACAGCTTGACCACATTAAATAGGTAAAGTATCTGCTGGTATAAATAAGCTAGAACAACTTCAAAAAATAATCAAAAAATTCTTATTTTAATTCACCCCTCTTTTTCTTTGAAGAACCAAAGCCCTGGAAAACTTGGAGATATGTGGTACTGGTATAGGCCAATTATAAAGGTGAGATTTCTAAAGCAGGAAAAGTCATGTAATGTAAATAAATAAAATTCTATAACTCCAAGGCAATTTGCATACATTTAATGAATATACAAAGGTCTAAAATATTTTATTATAGAGTAGAAACTGTTAGTAAAAACTACTTTTAAAAATCCTTATTCTTAATCTGAATGGCTAGAAAAGTCATGGGGCCTTCAAAAAATTTTGTTGACAATGGGGGCCTGTGGAATTAAAATAAGGTTGAGAACCACTGCTTGTGACCTGCTAAAAAACAGCTTCATTTAGAAGATTTAGGAAAAGAAGGAATAGAAGGAGAGAAATTGTGAGATGTTCTCAGACTCGTTTTCCTGTTCTTCAGATTATCTGTTGTGTAGTTCTTGTAATGAAACATCAGTGTTCTCCATCCTCTGCAATTCCTTCTTTTTTTAGGCATATCGGCCCTCCCTTTCGTGCTTACCAAAGCTGGACTGTCCCAAGAGAGTGTGGGTATGCCTTCAACAGCCAGTCTCCTCCTTTCTTGCTCTCTCCCTGCCTTCCTCAGTCTCACTTCAAGCAAGCGTTTCCCTAGTTTCAATCCATTTCTCATCTGCTCTGTATATGCATTTTTCTCTGCTGAAAAATTTTCTTGTCTTCTCTTGTAGCATTTCTATCTCAGGCCTCATATGAAATCTTTCTATCATTCTTGTGATGCCTTATTTTTTCTCCCAGCAGACTTCAGGGACAAATGCCTCTAAGATCCTCTTTGTCCATTTCTCTTTCTTTGGTTTTTTCTATCTTTTTTTTTTCTGCCTCCAATTCGCAGCCACAGCAGATTTTAAAATTTTCTCAAGAAAATGCAAGTGCTTACCCAGGCTAAATTCTAACCACCACTATGCTACACTTGTTGTAGCACAGTGGTGCTTTGGTGGTTGCCAGAGTGTTGCTAAGGAGCTCTAATGGTGTGTGCACACCAAAAGTGAATTTAATTATTTGAGTAAGTAGATTACATACAAAGTCAATGCAAAGATGCGGGGCGATGTGAATGACGTAAATTGGGTGGCTCGAATGCCTCAAACGCGCGATATTCACTTCAAATGAGTCTTCTGCGCAAGTTGAAAAATTTCAACTCGAGCCGGAAATTCGCATGATGCGTTATCGCGCAAGCCAATCAGCGAAGAGCTTGACACGTCTGATTGTCTGAGGGCACCCCGAAATTTATAATACAACTTCTTATTCATACAGAGACTGGACAAAAAAGGAGATAGCTTGGAGAAAAGTAAGCGAAAAAGTTGGATTATCTGGCAAGTGATGAAAATATGCATCTGTTGCTTGATTCTAGCTATGAGTTTAACATTACTAAGAACTTATTAACATGGTTGATGACGGAAAAATGGCAGAAAGAAATATAGTTGTTTAAGTACGTGAAGACACCCCTCATCGTGCAATTTTTCTTTTTTATTTGATAGAGTGTTCTGGGTGGCTGCTTAGTGACCCAATTCATAAGAGGCCTTCAAGGGATAGTTCACACAAAAATGAAAATACTATAATCATCTACTCATCCTCAAGTACACATGAAGAAATCTATGAAGACTATGAAACTCAATGGGGTTCCAATGTTGTTTTGGACCCCACTAACTCTCACTGTAAACACTGTTTCAAAACAGTGTTCCACTGAAAAAAAAAAGTCAATCATACAGGCATAAGCAGCATAAGGGTGAATTTTCATTTTGGGTAAACCATCCCTGTAAATGCATGTGAATATGTTTTTGATTGTTTTATAGTTCAATAGGTAAGTCCAAACGCTTGTAGTAAGAGCAACTTCCAATCAACAAGCCACATTATTTGACGTGCAATGCAAGACAAGTTGCTCAGTAAAGTTTATCCCTCAGGGTTCAAATAGCAATTGCCTTCACAAACACCACAAAATTCTCTCTCACCACATACTCACACACTCACTCCAGGTTTGATGGGTGTGATGCTTCCAACCGTTATACCTACACGGCCACTGAAAGCTAAGATGCAAAACCACAAATATACACACTCACACACACGTTCATGCATTAAGCAAAAGCATCATTAGCAGATTTTTTTTTTTTCCTCTCCCTCTTTCCCATCCTTCTATTTCTCTAGGCATGGATCTCGCAATTTATCTCTGAGCTTCCACACCCACTGAGCCAGCCTTATCACTCCCATCCCTGTATACCCTGCTCATCAGCAGAGCCCTTGGATCCCACAGACACAGAGCAAACGGCATGAACCACCAAAAGATCACTATGCACACAAACACACACATACACACACACACACACCCTCCAACCCCACCTTGCCCCACCCCCTCACCAAAAGCAATAGCAAAAAAAAGCAGAAAATGAGGAAAACAACAAACACAGCAAATAAAAAAATACCTGCTACATAAGAATAAATGAAGATAAGGTTGTCATACCTTGGGATGGTGCATTTCCCATAATGCCTTCACCGTGCTCCGCTGCCTACGAGAGAGCCACCAGCCTGCTTCCTGATCCACCCTCCTGGTCCTCCTCCTCTCTCTTGTCTTCACTCCGTGTCGTTAACCGCTCCCGGAGCCGGCCGCGCTTCTATTCGCTCCTTTTCTCCTTCCGTCCCTGCCTTCCTTTGTCTTGCTCTCTCGCTCTCGTCCTCTGTTCCTCTCCCTCTCTCTCTCGGCGCGCGAGATGGGCTCGTTCTCTCCAGCTGGTTCTCACAGGCAGCAGCGCCGTACGCATGTGAGGTGATGTGTGTGTGCGCGCGAGTCAGGGAGAACGAGCGTGTGCGGTCGTGTGTGCATGTGTGTACGTCCTTGCTCGGCGCGGTGCTATTGAGCTGGCTTACTAGTGTTGGAGAAGCTGCAAAGAGCTTTTACTAAACACACAGCTTGTACTAAGCAAAAAGGGGGGAAAAAACAGTCAGTGATAGATTAGCATGGTTTTGTTGTTTTCCTCTCGCTCTCTTAAAGGTACAGTCTCTTATCTGCAGTGATTGTACTCATCTCTTTTCTCTTGGCCCTTTTCTCCGTCTCCGCAGACTCCTTTGTGGAGGAATATTGGGAGCTCTAGGGATGGTAGCTCTCCGTGGTGCTGAAAGTCACAGGAAGGGCCCTAGAGAGTGATGCTTAGGTTAGGGAGGGGGAGCCATGGAGGTCCCTCTTCATACTCAGAGAAACAACCAGGAGGGTAAGGTGACCAAATTTAACATGACAATAAATGTGGGAAGAACTTAAAGGGATAGCATTCCTTTAAACGAATTAAGACAATTAATGACAATAATTCAAGTATGAGTGAAAAGCATAAGGAAACACATTGTGATAGTGATCCTGTTTGCACAAGGGTTTGGCGGGAGCCCGGCGTAGAAGTGTCAAGGAAGTGTTACATGATTGCAATGAAACATGGCGAGGTTGCCATGACAGCAACATGTCCTTCTGCATGGGAAGGGGAGGGTTTTTTTGCCCACGTTAGCAGATGAAGCTGATGAAGGACAGGACTCTGTGTCCATTAGGCACAACACACACAAAAATCCTTCTCTTATACACATGCACAAAACATAGACATACGTTAACAAACAGTCACACTCACACTCTTTAAAATCAGTTGTTTACCTCTGATCATAGACCACAAGTCAAGCCACCATCTCTAACATAATGACCATGAAAATCATGAAGGTCTTGCAAAGGTCACATAAAAAAAGTGTCCTAAAGGCACAATTCAAGATGTTTGAATGCAAAATAGCCACACGATGTGACACAATCACAGCCAATCAGAAGATATTTGATGTTTATTGTACAGCTATGCCGAGCGAAACTTTGGAAAATGAAATTTCACTGTAGATGGGGCTACCCGAAGCAGCAGAATTAGAAATCAAGTGATCAACAAAATGTCCTGTGTCACAGTTGAAGATAGTTAGGACAAAAGCTCAGAGCTTTCATCGCTTGTCACATGGCTCCTGTAGAGGACACAGTGTAAATGTGACATCATGCACTACAGGAGTAAAGTCATGGAACAGATGGTGGAAATACATGAAGGATCATGCAGAGAACACATAAGCACATGCTAAGACAACAAATCATGCGGCTATTTTGCATTCAAACAACTTGAATTGTACCTCTAGGACACTTTGGACAAACCAGGAACAACAGCACTGGGTTAACATGCATAATATTAGGGTTGCATAACATTATATTGAAGGTCATATTAAGGTCATACTTAAGTTCTGTTCATACTTAGTCAAACTAAGAACATGATATGAATCTAAGATCACGTTAATGACACACCACTGACAGGGGTGTAATAATACATTGATATGGATCCATACATCGATATCGAACTAATGACTAACGATACGATCAGAGGCGTCATGCATTGAAATTGAGGGGGAATGTGCCCCATCAGATGTTTGAGCCAAATGGATTTTGAATGCAGCTTTCATAAGACAAGATATATATAAATTCAGCGTACATGCTTTGGCTTGCACTGAACCAGAGACAGATGTGCTCACCTGTAATGAATCACAACTGTTCAGTGTTTTCAACCATATAATGTTTATTTTAGATTAGCGGCACCCACTACCTGTTATAGATCAACTACAGTGCCCTCCACTAATATTGCCATATTTGGTAAATATGAGCAAAGGCAGCTGTGAAAATAAACCTGCATTGTTTATCCTTTTGAACTTTCATTCAAAAAAATTCACAAAATTCTAACCTTTCATTGAAGTAAAACAACTCTTATAAAAACTTATATGAAATAAATGTTTTTTCTCCAATGTATTTTTGCCACAATAATTGGCACTCCCAGAAATCCTTATGAGTTAAATATCTCTTAAGTATATTCCCATTCATATTTATGTTTTTCCATAATTCCATATTCCATATTCCATAAACCGTCCATCACTATAGGTAAAACCAAAGAACATAGTTCTGATGTGCAGCAAAAGATCGTTGAGCTTCACAAAACAGAAAGTGGCTGAAAATAGCTAAAGCATTGAAAATCCCCATTTCCACCAACTAAAGATGTTGCAAATCTGCCTGGAAGAGGACATATGTCTATATCGTCCTAATGCGTGGTGAGGAGGAGAGTTTGAGTGGCCAAAGACTCTCACAGGAGTCACGGCTGGAGAATTGCAGAGATTAGTTGAGTCTTGAGTCTCAGAAAGCCTAAAAAATTTTTATCAAACCCCCTACATCACCACAAATTGTTTGGGAGAGTTTCAAGAAAAAACATTTTTGAAAAAGATTTTTTTGAATTAAAGATCAAAAGGATAAACAATGCAGATTTATTTATTTTCACAGCCGCCTTTGCTCATATTTACCAAAGGTGCCAATATTAGTGGAGGGCAATGTAACATATCATTAGTCAATAAACTGGTGTTTAAATGACAAAAAACATTTACTTACAAATAGGCCTATTTGAGAATGGGAATATTAGATCTTTCAAGATATAGTTAACAAGTTTAGAAATGTTTTGAATAAAAAAAAAATTAAAAGGAAAATTAAATAAAACCAATAGCCTTTTATTTAGCATGCAAGGGGACAAAGTTAAAATATGCTATTTAATTATTGTAAAAATAAAAAATATTACATATAACATTGCTTAGCTAGTGTTACTTTATGTTACTCTTTCTTAAATAGGCTGGGCTTGCTTGCTCGTTTGTTTTTAGTAAGAAAAAAAAAAGTTCCAAGCGAAAAGTGATTTTTTAGAATTAGAAGGTTCTATCTGCATTTGACCCGTTCCAAAAATCCCCATTTACAAATTTGAGAGGATTTTGATATTGTACAGAATATATTTAGATTAAATACATTTCAATACACTTTTTGTTTCATTTAACATTTAATTATTGCAGGTGTGCGTAATATTCTGAGTTTGCATTTCACCGTTTCTATTCATTTTTAGGAATACTGAATCTGTTGTTGTGCAAGTGAGATGAATAAATGCATGTTCACATTTAGTCTAGATCTACAATAACCATCATGTTCACACACAGCACACACACCTCCCGATTTCTCTCAAAATGAGGACAGGAGAGCTGTCAGTAAATAAATGGGAAAACAAAGTAACTTGAGTTACTTATTTAAAAAAGTATTTTTTGTTGTAATGCATTACTTTACTAGTTACTTGAAAAAAGTAATCTAATTTTGTAACTTGCGCTACTTGTAAACTATTTATATATATAATATATACAGTGGGTACGGAAAGTATTCAGACCCTCTTAAATTTTTCACTCTTTGTTATATTGTAGCCATTTGCTAAAATCATTTAAGTTCATTTTTTTTCCTCATTAACGTACACACAGCACCCCATATTGACAGAAAAACACTTAATTTAATTTATTAAAAAAGAAAAACTGAAATATCACATGGTCCTAAGTATTCAGACCCTTTGCTGTGACACTCATATATTTAACTCAGGTGCTGTCCATTTCTTCTGATCGTCCTTGAGATGGTTCTACACCTTCATTTGAGTCCAGCTGTGTTTGATTATACTGATTGGACTTGATTAGGAAAGCCACACACCTGTCTTTATAAGACCTTACAGCTCACAGTTGTAGCGATTGTACAGTTATTTAATCAATTTATGGGTGGAATATGAATATAATAATTCATAAAGCTTTATGACTAATTATTATGCATATACCGACCCAAGGGGGAATTAAACATATATTGTGAATTAATTACAACGAGGTGGGGTTTTTTTAAACAAGGTTTAAACTGACGCGTAAGATGACAGAGAAGAAAGAAGAGAGAGAGAGTCCAAGGAGATGGTCGTCCCGGAAGGAGCTGAGCGCGTGATGACCGCGCTGTCGCCTGAGGCAGTTCAGGGGCAATCGAGAGACAATCAGGAGACAAAGGAAAAGTTGCGTGTCGTTGCTTTTATGGAAAACCAAGCTAACACACGTCCTGAGTTGGAACGGCCAATAGATGCGTAACATTATTTGGCGGGCAAAGTTCCTTTGTCTTGTCTCCCAGCTGAGTACTTTCTTCACAGTATCATTAAACAAATAGAACAATGCATTTGACAGCTATGTGACCTATCTCAGTGAATGAGCAGTAGCAAGAGCTTTAAAACGAGATCCAACTCAACAGATCAAAAAGGCATATAAAAGAAGTTATAGTTTACAGACAAATTCCATCATTAAAACTAAAACTAACTCAACTACAGTTATTTAAACTAAGTCTAAACACTAGGAAACATGCATGCACTTGAAATACATGACGGGTACATTTTGGCATAGTTATATGTTACATATACAGTCTTCAATGCATGTTTGTGTGTGTCTGTGTGCATGTGGTGTGTGTTGGAATGTGATCTGGCACTCACATGAGGGGCCCCCTTTGATGTCCCAAGAGCTAGGAAATTGGGCCCTCTGTCTTACCTCGGAGGGTAACAAAAATGCCAAAGTCACAATCACTCCGAGACCGGCACAGTGGCCTCCATAATCCTTAAATGGAAGACGTTTGGGATGACCAGAACCCTTCCTAGAGCTGGCCGTCCGGCCAAACTGAGCTATCGGGGGAGAAGAGCCTTGGTGAGAGAGGTAAAGAAGAACCCAAAGATCACTGTGACTGAGCTCCAGAGATGCAGTCGGGAGATGGGAGAAAGTTGTAGAAAGTCAACCATCACTGCAGCCCTCCACCAGTCGGGGCTTTATGGCAGAGTGGCCCGACTGAAGCCTCTCCTCAGTGCAAGACACATGAAAGCCCGCATGGAGTTTGCCAAGATGGTGAGAAATAAGATTCTTTGGTCTGATGAGACCAAGATAGAACTTTTTGGCCTTAATTCTAAGCGGTATGTGTGGAGAAAACCAGGCACTGCTCATCACCTGTCCAATACAGTCCCAACAGTGAAGCATGGTGGTGGCAGCATCATGCTGTGGGGGTGTTTTTCAGCTGCAGGGACAGGACGACTGGTTGCAATCGAGGGAAAGATGAATGCGGCCAAGTACAGGGATATCCTGGACGAAAACCTTCTCCAGAGTGCTCAGGACCTCAGACTGGGCCGAAGGTTTACATTCTAACAAGACAACGACCCTAGGCACACAGCTAAAATAACGAAGGAGTGGCTTCACAACAACTCCGTGACTGTTCTTGAATGGCCCAGCCAGAGCCCTGACTTAAACCCAATTGAGCATCTCT
>RJVU01026577.1:2566471-2578058 GCA_003731715.1 Anabarilius grahami
TAAATAATAACGATAATAATAATAATAATAATGATAACAACAACAACAATACAATTTTATATATATATTTTTTTTTAAATAATAATAGTAACAACAATAATAATTAGAATTTGTATTAGTATTATGTATAAATCAAAATACATACGTGGATATGGAACTGGCTTAAAAATCAAGGGGCAAGAGTTTTTTGGTCATATTAAGGTCATACTTCAATCCCAGCTAAAGAACGTGCTATGAATCTATGAGAGCACATTAATGATACATCGTTGACTCATGGGTCAAAAATCCTTCTGATCATAACAAAAGGCAGAAGAAGAAACCATGACACGTATGTGTGGGTGAGTTGTGCATAAGGGTCTGTTTGTGTACATGTGTTTTTAAGGATGCTTCACAGAAAGGGTTCGTAAGATTGACAGAGATGGCAAGGGAAAGAGAGAGAGTTCTTAATGATTTGTATCATTAATAATGTATGGCCAGGCAGGCTCAGGGAACACGACTGCCTGCCTGCAGTCCATCTGGTAAATGACAGGAAAAAAATGAAAGGAGGACAGGATCCAACCTGCTGCTATACCTCTATTAAAAAAGAGGGAGATCACAGGAGATCTCAGGCAATGTGCCAGGTAGTTATGCATAGTTCAATATATCACTTACAGGTCCAAGATCAGTTTAGCCAATAATCTTGTGGCCGTGTTATAATGAGATGGGTCAGATCTGATTGCAAATCAACCTCAGTGCAGTTTCTGTTCATGGTTCTCACAGAGCAAAAGGAAGGATGAGTCAGATGAGAAACGCACACTCATTAACATGCAGTACTACACGCGATACAGTTGGACCACAGGGGTCTATCACACTCAAACACAAGTGCATGATTAAATGCACTCAAACACACACACATCTTTCACTGTCACTCTAATCTAGCACATGGCACCATGACGATGATGATGGGGATTGGGGATGATTATAATTGCCAAGTAATTCTCAAGGTCATCATTATCATGATGGAGAAAAGTGAGGGAGGTGAAAAACAACTAGATTGGGGAATTGGGAACAGACAGTGAGTGTGAAAACGGGAAAAAAACAATATGGATTTATCGGAAACAGCAGAGAGAAAACTGTGAAAGGGTCAGTTTAGTCCTTGAACCCCTACCAAGTTTGGACTCTGCAACAAACAGGCAAAACCAGCAGAGAACAAGGCAAAGGGAGATATTGATAGGGTGGAAACAGCAGGCATCTAATTTGCTATATAAGGACAAAGCATCAGACTCAGCAAAAAACAGAGCAACTTTTTAGGGTGTTTGATACTGCTTGTACTTGTGGTTTTTTAAGATTGCAATTTTTGAATTGAAATGAAGGTAGCAAACAGGATGTGATAATAATAATAACAACAACAACAACAACAGGGGAGTATTCCAGAAAGCACTTTCAAATAAAAATGTTCCCCAAGCTTTACTCACCCTCAAGCCATCCTAAGTGTATATGACTTTCTTCTTTCTTATGAACACAATCGGAGAAATATTAATAAATATCCTGACACATCCGAGCTTTTTGGAGGTGAAGAAAGTGCTTCCATCCATAAATTTGTTATATAGTTACAATTATATACAACATTATATTATACAATATATATATATTATTATTATTATTATTATTGTCATCTCACAAATGGATCTCATACATGTTTTCTATGCTATAATTTCTATAATAAAATACATATTTGATATCTTATTAAATAATTAGCATCAAACAAAACAATATAATTCTTATTCTCATTGAATAAAGATTATTTATTAAATGAAAAGATTGAAAGGATTGCACAACCACCAAATAGGTGGCTATTTGCACTAAGTAGGTTATGTAAATCGCCATTAAACAAAAGTAGTAGTAGAATGGCGCACTTTTTCTTAGCGTCTGTTTCGGTGGTGAATCATCGATTCGTCTCATCTGTTGAGAATGTCTTGTGTGTTAACCAGGAACATTATCTGGGTTGGCTGAACTTACTACCGGACACGTTTTTGGAACCAACATACCTTGAGTAAGCAAAGGTTTGGGTTAATCAACCGAGAGTTTAGGCTATATGTGACGGTAAGTTAACCTTGCTTTCTGGAATACCGCTCAGTAAATAATAATATATTGATATTGTTATTAAGCCATTTGGCATACTATTTTAAAACAAAGTCAATAACAAAGTATCAATCATAAATCAATTCGAAATAATTTGCACTCATCCAAACTTGGTGCTTGGCCAAAAAAGCAGAAAAAGCATTGTGCCGTGTTTTTATTATAATTATTATAATTATTATTTCCTTAAATTATCATTCATAAGAAGAATTAAATCTGATAAATTTACAGGACGAGATTTGATTTTTTTTTTTAGTATTTGAAGTGTGAAATAAGAATCATCCTGCCAGCATATGACAAACCTACAGTGCCCTTTTCAAAATGTATAAATGATCAATGACTCAAAACAACACTAAGGCGGCATTAAAAATGTCAAACGGAATGTCAGCCCAGGCAGCTTTTCCCTTTCAAAGCAAGCGAATCATCACAAAGCTAATTTTACAGTGACTTCTGACTTGACGCTAAAGGCATTCATCTGTAAAGAAATGTTTAAAGGCCTTTTCTTTGTTGCTCGTTCAATCAATGTCATCTGAAGAATACCCTTTCCTAAAGGAAGCTTTGATGACGTTATGAGAAAATTACTCAGAACTTCCTCTCTCTAATTCTTTGTGAGATGTTTGCTTGAAAACATCCCATAATTGCCAGGGAAGCAGTGTTCATACTAAATAACTCAATTTTCAAGACATTTTTATCAAAATAATCACTGTGGTTTAGCATCAACCAGTGATATAAATTTGCCATTTGAAAGCAAAATGTAGACTAGATGTTTATGATTTATTTGTTGTCGTTGTTGTTATTTTGCTCTCAAACTATCGAAATTGAATGTTTTGAATTAGTTCCTGTTTATGCCATTTAAAGTATCACTATTGCCTGAAACTAGCTCATGAGGTCTTAATATTAAAGCTACTTGTGTGAGAACACAGAACTAAACTAACACAGCTGTCCAAACTTTTATGAGATATTTTATGATTTATTCCAGGGAAACAAATTACCATGCAAAAACTCAGCATATTTCAGCCTATTTGATTTTGGACAGTAATTTGTACCCTTAAAAAGCATCTGTGAGCGGTAATCAGTGGAGGCATGCTGAGACCAACGGAGGGATTTGATTACTGCAATTTAAATATCGCCAGGGCTTTTGAGCTCTACCAGCAAGCACTGAAATTATTTTCTCTGAGAATTGTAGCTCAGAAGACTGAGTGGTTACGACATTCTTTTCTGAGGCAGAATGTGGAGTTTCACAGTGTTTAATCCCTTCCTTCTAGAGCAGCACAAATTATATGGACGTGCAAAGCCGACAGCACTTGGCTGGCAGAGACTGACCACCGCTGATCATGTTTATTTCCCATGCTGCTCTTTAACTATTCATGTATTCTCAGTGCATGTCATGGAGCTCTGAAAGGCGAAGGTTTCTGGGTTGTTTTAATCTAATACAAATACCTTTTGTTTTCCATTTGGTTGCAAGATATATCTGATTTTTCTTTTTCTTTTTTATATATATATAAACACACACACACAAGCGTTCAAAAGTTTGGGATCAGTAAGTTTCTTGTTTTATTTTTAAAAAGTCTCATGCTCACCAAAGCTGCATTTATTTGATTGAAAATAGAGTAATACAGCAATATTGTGAAATATTATTCAAATAAGTGTTTTCTATTTTAATACATTTAAAATGTAATTTATTCCTGTGATGCAAAGCTGAATTTTCAGAATCATTACTCCAGTCTTCAGTGTCACATGATCCTTCAGAAATCATTCTAATATGATGAAACAAATATTATATGCCCCTGCTCATGTGGTCTGGGTTTAACAACAATCAATACAAGAGCACGTGCACCATTACATGATTTCTCTCGTTTCTCTTGCCAAACCTCCATCTTTCCTTTGCCTTTTACACTTATACTTGTTTCCCTGACCCGTGTGGGCATGTTTTTGTGATATATCAGGACACAAATGTGTATAATGACATGGGTATGACATAGGTATTACAGGGAGAGGGTGATTTATGAGGACATTCCACATGTCCCCACTTTTCAAAAGGCTTATAAATCATACAGAATGAGTTTTTGTGAGAAAGTAAAAGTGTGCACAGTTTCCTGTGATGGTTAGGTTTAGGGGTAGGGGTAGTGTAGGGGGATAGAAAATACGGTTTGTACAGTATAAAAACCATTACGCCAATGGAATGTCCCCACATTTCACAAAAACAAACATGTGTGTGTGTGCGTGTGTGTGTGTGTGTGTCTCATTAGTGAGGCGGTTGTGGTTGTGTTCAATAAAGCACCAAGCGGGTTCCTCCGCTGCTCTCTCTTCCCTCAGGCACTGTGCTGCACTCTCTCTTTCCCTCCTGCCTTCTAATAACATGTCATCCCTCCTTCACTGCTCTGACGGCACAGTGAAGCTGATGAGGACAGATTCGAGTTCCTGCGTTTCTTTAACCTTCCTCATCTCTGCTCCCCTCTCCTGTACTCCACCTGCCATTTCCCTCAGAAAGGCCATGAGCAGCTCAACGCAATCGCTTTCTGTGCACGTGTATGTGTGTGAACAACTGTTTTCTACTAGTCCTCTGTTTCTGGCACTGGCACTCCAAAAAGCGCTGCGCACTAACCCAGAAACCTTTGCAACAGACAGCAGCTCAACTAAAAGAATTTCTCCTTCGCTCCAGTGACAGCATTGCTATGGCAATCGTTAGCCCTCTGGAGGTGGAGATGCTGATGTGAAGTGCTGGGCTAGTGGCTTGAGAAGACTGGATCAGACAGGGCAGTTGCATGGGACCGTAATCACACACACACTTGGTTTCCATATTTCATGGGGACTTTCCGTAGACATAATGGTTTTTATACTGTACAAACGGCATATTCTATCCCCTACCCTTCAGTGCACCCATCATAGAAAACTTTCTGCATTTTTACATTTTCAAAAAAACATCATTCTGTATTATAAGCCGCTTTCCTCATGGCATGGGGACCAAAAAGTGTCCCCACGAGGTCAAAGATTTCTCACACACACACTTCTTAAGCTAGCATAATATGAATAATGATAATACAAAAACACTTGTTCTTTTAATCAATACCAAGTGAAAATATCGCCAATATTGATACTAATGCTGAACTGTCTATTAAACTGAAAGCTGATTTCTGATAAAATGGTTTAAACAACTTTTAAAAGCCATTATTAACATTATAAAAATCAACTTATATACTTTAAAGGACAAATATTGCTTAATGATTTGCTAACAACATTTTCAGCCATAATAGAGCCAACTAGACCTATAATAGACTCATACTAGTTTCTGATTATGAATTTTGAAATTCTGAATATTCTCTGAAATTTCATTTATTCATTTATAAATTATTAAGAATTAAGATTTTTTTTTTGAAAGCTTAAGGTTGCTTTTTTTTAATATTTAGACTCTACATTCATGAAGTTGATTAAATTATTTATAAATTATAATTATTTTGTATGTGAAATTATGTATATTATACAAATTACATACTTGAACATTATTTTTCAGATAGCCTAATAAAAAAGAGTGGGGTGGTTCTAAACAATCTGGAGCATAAAAACATGTTCATTTAAAAAAAAAATTGTTTTTGTATTTAGACAAACGAGTAAAAACTGTTACACTCAAATTAGTGGCTTAATGTGTCTAATTCTAATTTCATTCCCTACAGATATGGTGGAGTTATTAAAAACAGCTTACTGCCATTTCAATGCGCATCAATATTTGTGCAAAATAAAATCAGTATTAAACACACACAGAATATGTTATCTGTACAACACTAAATCAGTATAACATCAGTGTCAAAAGAACTGATACATCAAGAACAATCACTAGTGCATGAGGGATAAAATGAAGAACACTGTGCATCTATCACAGGTTTACCCTGTTCATCTTTTGTGTACCAACACACCTACACAGACAACATGCCATGCGCACAACAACATACATTTGTTTTCACACATCGCTGGGCCATTACAACTGGCCTTTAATGGAAGAATACACTCATATATCTACATCTTTGCACTTCATTCACAGGTACACAAACAAGTCAATGTCTCTGGTTTAGTCTTCACATTTTTGCTTATACTATTAAGGCCTTATTGCTTTGTGCCATGGTACAATGATGAAGAGCCAGGTTGATGGATAACTGTAGAAAAGCACGGTGAGGCACAGAGGATTCAATAACCTCAATTCTCCATCACACATTGACATCCCATCTTCTCACCATCTGGATTTTAACTGAAATCAGCTTCTCCTTTTCCAATAACACTCCTTAAATTCCCTTTTTAAAAACCTCTTCCCACAATTCTATGCCTTTACTAGCTAAATCCTGCTTTTCACTGGCTTCAAAATCAGTGTTAAGGAATCTGTTTTGTGCTGTAATAGATGAGAATGACAGCTGTCTGTCTTTTCTTGTGGACCAATATAGCAAATTATGATCATTAGGATGTGCATATTATATGCAATTAGTCTCAGGTCTTCCCTCAATGATAATTATCTACCCATCTCTGTTCTAGACTCATTCAAATGCAGTACTGCATTACAATTAAATAGGTTACATCTCTTTAGATTCTATGGAACAACTATTCCGTCGTCTTATACTCTTTTCGCTATATAAAGAATGAATTTTCCCTCAAATCATAACCCTAAAGCACAGCACACACCAACCCAGACCTTTGGGTTTCCATGGCGACCGTGATGATGGTGGAGGGGTGCTGTATTTTTGCATTGTTGCGTGAGACGAGGAAAGTAAAGAAACTGTGGGGAGCTGTGTTTACAGGGCACTGATGTGGTCTGAATGTGACAGGCCATTACAGCATCCATAGCACAGGAAGTATTAGGAGAGGACATAGAAAAGAAAAGACAGAGAGCGGAATCAGATTTACAGACACTGAGTCTTGTTTACTGTACGTTTGTATCTCTACTTAAAGTGGCTTTAGAAACATGGAATCTATTCATTTTCCCTACTTTGACATTGAAAATACTTTGTCATCATCACACACTAATAAATTAACAACGCAATTAAATGTAATCTGTAGCAAATGTCAAAGTAAATATTAATTTTCATAATCTACATTGTAATGCTGTGATGCCAAGAAACATTTACATTTTCAGCCATATATATATATATATATATATTTTACATAAACACAGATCAGGCATAACATTATGACCACTGACAGGTGAAGTGAATAACACTCTTCTAATCTCTTCATCATGACACCTGTTAGTGGGTGTCCTCAAAGTTGATGTGTTAGAAGCAGGAAAAATGGGCAAGCGTAAGGATTTGAGTGAGTTTGACAAGGACCAAATTGTGATGGCTAGAGGACTGGGTCAGAACATCTCCAAAACTGCAGCTCTTGTGGGGTGTTCCTGGTCTGCAGTGGTCAGTATCTATCAAAAGTGGTCCAAGGAAGGAAAAGTGGTGAACCGGTGAAAGGGTCATGGGCGGCCAAGGCTCATTGATGCACGTGGGGAGCGAAGGCTGGCCAGTGTGGTCTGATCCAACAGATGAGCTACTGTAGATTGCTCAAGAAGTTAATGCTGGTTCTGATAGAAAGGTGTCAGAATACACGGTGCATCACAGTTTGTTTCATATGGGGCTGAATAGCCGCAGACCAGTCAGGGTGCCCATGCTGACCCCTGTCCACCACAGAAAGCACCAAACAGTGGGCACGTGAGCATCAGAACTGGACCACGGAGCAATGGAAGAAGGTGGCCTGGTCTGATGAATCATGTTTTCTTTTACATCACTTGGATGGTTAGGTGTGTGTGCTTCGCTTACCTGGGGAACACATGGCACCAGGATGTACTATGGGAAAAAGGCAAGCCAATGGAAGCAGTGTGATGCTTTGGGCAATGTTCTGCTGGGAAACCTTGGGTCCTGCCATCCATGTGGACGTTACTTTGGCACGTACCTCCTACCTAAGCGTTGTTGCAGACCATGTACACCCTTTCATGGAAATGGTATTCCCTGGTGGCTGTGGCCTCTTTCAGCAGGATAATGCACCCTGCCATAAAGCAAAAATGGTTCAGGAATGGTTTGAGGAGCGTAACAATGAGTTTGAGGTGTTTACTTGGCCTCCAAATTCCCCAGATCTCAATCCAATCGAGCATCTGTGGGATGTGCTTAACAAACAAGTCCGATCCATGGAGGCTCCACCTCGCAACCTACAGGACTTAAAGGATCTGCTGCTAACATCTTGGTGCCAGATATCACAGCACAACTTCAGGGGTCTAGTGGAGTCCATGCCTCGACGGGTCCGGGCTGTTTTGGTAGCAAAAGGGGGACCAACACAATATTAGGAAGGTGGTCATAACGTTGCCTGACCTGTGTATAACCCACACACACACATAAGAGATTCATTCAAAAATACCGATTCACCAGTAATGAAACAAGTAAACTTTTTGAGTGAGTCAGTGAATCATTCATTCAAACTGATTTTTTAAAGAAACAATTAATTAAATATTTTTTAAATAGACTGCAGCAATTAATATTTTGTCAGAACCTCTTGTAAATGTTAGTTTGTTTAGATTCTTCAGAATCAGGGGAGAATCGTAATCTCTATTTTTAAACTAAAAAGAATCTGATTCTGTGCAGCTCTGATTATCTCTCTCTCTCTCTCATATATATATATATATAAATAAAAATACACACACTGTTTGCGCACACATCCACAAGAGAGAAAGAACTATCACTCAATGTCCCTAGAGTATAGCTTGCGTGCCAGTGATTGCGTGTGAAGCTGGATGTGAGCTGTCGATTTGATGCAGAGGAAAAGTTGATTCAACACCCTGAAAGAGGTCAGATAACAGATGAAATGTTCACAGATGCACACAAATACTCCAACTGACCAAAGAGCAAAACCATGTTCCTAGAATGTATATAAACACAAAATGCATCAAACACTTTATGCAGACAGGCGAGATCACACATGCACATTTACACCCGCATACACACAATAAATAACTAAAGAGGCACTCATGATAAAATAGGCTTTTATCTACTCTTCAATATGAATCTGAATGTAGAGTGAACCGTTTGTTGCGAAGATAGATAGATAGATAGATAGATAGATAGATAGATAGATAGATAGATAGATAGATAGATAGATAGATAGATAATCAAAAAATGATTTAGTCTTCTAAACTGTAAAAGTAGAATTGATACTTTGTTTTATTAAATATTTTTACACATGTATTTTAATATTTTAAATGTTAAATTATTTATTAGTTCGTTTTATTATTTTATTTAACTACATTTTAATATAATTAATTAAATGGTTTTAAAAGTCTATTCATTTCATTTTAAAAAATATATATATATATTTATTTCCATTTTTATGTTTGAATAATTGATAACTGATTCCTTCATTGTATTTTCAAGTGTCACTTCTAGTCCTCCATAAAAATGAAGGCATGGAATTATGAATTGATGAGGTGTCATAGACATGACCTTTAACATTATTTCGATCAGCTTTAACAAAAGGCTAACTTCGCAAAGAAATATGAGGGAAAAACGTCTTCTCAATTACACTTTGTTCCTTTATGGCAGTGTGGGGAATAAAGGAGAAATAACCTCTCATCCATCTTTCCTCAATTGACGATGGCCTTCAAACAGTCCTTTGGGATTTAGAGGGGCGTGAAGGGAGGAGAGAAGCTCTGTGTGGTGGAGGAGACTGAAGTTGTCGAGCTTGTCAAATGAATAACTGCCCACGAATTTCAAAGGACCCATAGGTTCAGCGATCAATGCGATTAATGCCGGGTGAGTGCATGTGTGATGCGTGCGCCTGTTTTCTCTCCTGGGAAACATGGGTGGGGTTACTATGGCACTGAACTGTGATGCTGAATTCGATATGAATATTTAAGAGACATAACTCACCGATCAAACACCACCCAGATGTGGAGGGAAAGGAAAGACAGGGGCTTTCTTTTTTATTTTACCAGCTCTTTCACTCTCTCGCTCTCCTCTCAGACTCTATAAATAAGTAAGATTCCGTTTCCAAGGTAACATGTCCCCTGAGACTTGGTCCCTTCTACTATTAGGGGGAAAAGGTGTGCGATGAACCAACAATATCACACAACAGGTCTCACAGTCCTCGCAACTTCCACACACCTTAACCGTGACACAAATGTTTACAATCAAGCGTAAGCTAGAGTCATAAATCTATCTATATGCCCCGTGTTTCCCATCATTCCCTCCTGCTGTGTTTGTGTTGCCACCAAAGCATCGTTCCCCATCAGCAGCCCCCGCTAAATCACAGCATATGGGGATGGCTTTGTGCTGAGATGCATGAATAAGTGCTCATAAACTGGGTGGGAAATTTACAAGTACACTGCTACAGCATGTCAGTAACAAAGAGAGCAGATGCCAAGCCAGAGAGATTTGAATCTGCAGTTCATATCTAACTGCTGACTTCGCTCAATTCCGCATTGTAAAGTAAAGCAGGGAAAGCTAGATATAATTTAGGTATTAACATGTATCCTAGTTGTTTTTAAGTAACTGGGCCTCTCACCTGCAGTCGCTGTGAACGGCTCCCTCTTGTGGGGGTTTTGGTGTTTGGAAGCAGAGCAGTCTCTGGCCTACAACGGACAACCAGGAACAATCCGACCAAGCATTTGGCTTCATTTGGCGATTTAACGACGCCATTTTTACTTGGCCGAGCCCCAGTAAAACACTGATGTAGGCCAAGCCAAATGTACAGAAATGTCATTATCCGACGAGGGATATTTTGGATTAGCGGCCGTGTCGTGTGCGGCTCGTGATCCGTCGACTGTTTGAATCAGAACTAATTCTCGAATGAATCACTCTTTTGATTTATTTCAGTGCATCGAACAAAACGTTAGCAAATACGGTGTGGTTCGGTTCGTGATTCATTCTGAATCATTTGGACAGCTTACTTGCACGTGCTGAGTCGTTGGAGCGGTTTCTAACTGAGAACAAATATTTTATGAGGAGGAGAACAAAAAGAGCGCTTGATGAAATTAACATTCACCTAATAGCCTATAGAAAACCATCTTTTGTCAGTCACGAAGAAGTTTTTCTAAGTTCAACACCTTTGAATGACGACTGCAGAAAAACAATTTTCGGTCAAAACAGTAAACAAAAGTGCTTAAATTCCCGATATTAGGCTACCGTGTAGTTTGAGTATGGTACACTCAAACAAAAAAACAAAAAAAGTGATATGTACCCATAAGAGGTGCCATATCGCATTTTATTTCTTCAACAAAAATGGTGCTAAACAGCACCAACAGTGGTTCTTTGACTCGTCAAGAACCTTTAAAGGGGCTTAACAGGTTCTTTGCATGGCAGTGGTGCTATATAGCACCTTAACCACCCTAAAGAACCACTGAAGAACCATACAGGGGCTTAACAGGTTCTGTATACGGTAGTGATGCTATATAGCACCTTAACCACCCTAAAGAACCACTGAAGAACCATACAGGGGCTTAACAGGTTCTGTATAC
>RJVU01026577.1:2579188-2626423 GCA_003731715.1 Anabarilius grahami
GAAGAACCATACAGGGGCTTAACCGGTTCTGTATACGGCAGTGGTGCTATATAGCACCTTAACCACCCTAAAGAACCACTGAAGAACCATACAGGGGCTTAACCGGTTCTGTATACAATAGTGGGGCTATATAGCACCTAAACCACCCTAAAGAACCACTGAAGAACCATACAGGGGCTTAACAGGTTCTGTATACAGTAGTAATGCTATATAGCACCTAAACCACCCTAAAGAACCACTGAAGAACAATACAGGGGCTTAACCGGTTCTGTATACGGCAGTGGTGCTATATAGCACCTTAACCACCCCGAAGAACCACTGAAGAACCATACAGGGGCTTAACCGGTTCTGTATACGGTAGCGGTGCTATATAACACCTCAGTCATCCCAAAGAACCACTGAAGCACCAAGATTTGGTGCTATACAGCACTTAAAGTGGTTTCCCTATGATTACGAGCCAAAGAACCACTTTTAGGACAGTATATAGCACCATTTTGTTTTAGAGTGTACCGTAACCTTAATCATTTTACCATAGGACTGCGAGCAGGCCACTTGTAGTGTGTAGTGAGATCTAGTGCTGTGTCATGTGAATAAATCTTTTAGAGCTCTGTATCCCAACATTAAATAACTTTATTAACGTTTAACTAAATAACTATAACATTTATTTATGGTTCTGCATATTTATGAAACACAGTTTTTAATGTGATAGAGCTGAAGAAGCTGAATAGATAATTCAATTGCTGTCAAATTTTATTAATTTGATTTGGTATTTTACCCTTCAGGAGAATAGGAGCTATAGTACTTGTAGGTCTATGTATGACTAGATAATAGCCTGCAGAAGGCATTAAGATGGCCGCCGTGTGAACTGACTTCGCCTGAACTCAGTAAGCTTATTGAGGCTAAACACTTTCCAGCACTGTCGATTAATATGTGCTTCAGTCAAACAGACTATAACATGTTAAGGTGTTAATGGAGCACACTAGGGAGAATGGAAATACAGTATTAACCTTCTGATTACACACACCAAGTCTAGCGGGAAGAGTATCTAGCAAAAAAATCTCTCCTTGTCTCTCCTCTTTTCGATAATGCTAATTAACATCTTTTAGCTGCGCAGATCCCAGGAAACATCAAAGCGTACGATTAAATTATCACAATTAATCCACTGGAAGTCATTATCCAGCGATCATTCCAAATATCAGTCATGGGGATTGGGAAATGGAGGGAGGAGAGATGGGTGGAGAGCCATTAGGGTGTCGAACAATGCAGTATAGAGACAAAAAATAGACATGGAGACAAAAGGGAAGATTGAGCATCCAATTTTATATTCTCAAAAGCTCATTTGCGAACGTGTGATGATGGTTCTTCACCTCAGCTAATGAGTGACATGGAAAACATTCACATTGAAGCTCTTCAAAGCAACACACACCTCTCAGTGTGAGTAATGAGCTGAATCCACCGACAGCGGTTTCTGTTCTTACCCTGGTCTCTGGGAGTATTTTAGAGGATTTTTGGACCAAATTTGTCTCTATTTTTACCAGCAGAAGAATCTTATTTTCTCTATTGGATTTCAATCCTGGGCTATGTTTCCCAAAAGCATTGTGAGCCTAAGTTGTTCATAAAGACAGCAATGCAGCAATGGTATCTATGATCAATATAGGCTCACAATGCTTTGAATGTTTTAGTTGATCATTAGTCGTGATGTACGCAGGGGTGCCCAATCCTGTTCCTGGAGATCTACCCTCATGCAAAGGTTAGCTCCAGCCCTGATCAAACACAACTGAACCAGCTAATTAAGATCTTCAGGAGGAGCATTTGATCACAGACAGATATGTTTGATCAGGATTGGATCTGAACTCTGCAGGCAGGTACACTGTAAAAAATTATTTTATGGTGAAGTAAATACTACAGAAAAAACAAATGTAATTTTTACATGAAAAAGTTAGTTTAGGCAAGAATTTAAAAAACTAAGTAAATTCTATATTAGTACTCAATTTAAGCTTGTAGAAATTAAAGCATAAATATCAACATTATAAAATTAAGTAAAACTACTCAACTTTTCTGATACTGGTGTTCCCATCATGCACTGTTTTCCAGCTGTAATTACACTGTTTTATCATTGCTTTTGTGGTTATGTTTAGTAACTTGCCATTTTGTGACATTTGGAGTGTGAATGTGCCATGTTCTACTTAAAATGGCACATTCACACTCAAAAACGATCCATCGAATGTTACCGTCATTGTGTATTGTGTACCAAGTATTGAGTTCTCTGTGTTCAGGCGCCACATTTTTTTAAAATATAGATATGGTATTTACACTATCGTATTTACTTAGGTGTTTCTAAGTAAAGCATACACTTTTAAAATGTACTATTTGAGTGAAATGTATTGCAAAGGAAACTTCAACTAAGTAGAAGTTACTCAACCTTTTAGTCTATTGGCCATGTTAAAATGACTTATTTTCTTTAATTTTACTTAACTTAGTTTAAATAGAGTTTGCTTAATTTCATATGTAAATTGATTTAAATATGTGTGCAAAAACTTGCAAAAGTAAATTTTACATATTGTTTTTTTTCAGTGATGGACTCTTATGTAAAAAATGCAATAAATCATAATATATATATATGAAGGCTTCAGATGCAAACGCCTCTTAGTGCCATTTGAAATTTTCTTCTAAAATGAGCATTTTTATCAAGCTTGTATGTTTATGTTCTGTTATTTCACTTTAATGGCAATGAAAAGGACCTATTAATTGCCATTAAAGTGAAATTACTGAACCTAAACATACAAGCTTGATAAAAATGCTAATTTTAGAAGAAAATTTCAGATGGCACTTAGAGGCTTTTGCATCTGAAGTCTTCGTATATAAGCATTACTTAAGTAAAATTTACAAACAAAGAGTCAATAAAATTTACTGGGAATTCCCAAGTAAACTTAACTTAAACATTTCTAATTAAAGCTACTAATAATTGTTTAGGCTTTTACTTGGCAAAGTTTTGTAAATTTACTAGCCTTTTCTGAGTGAAAATTGTTTCCAAGCTTTTTTCAAGTAAATCCCACTCCAGTTTTTTTTCAGTGTAGATTAGGAACAGGATTGTGCACCCCTGATATAATGAAAGTACCAACAGATCTTTTATTCTGTATTGTATGGTTTTAATGTTTGGAGAAGTCTGGCATACGTCACCAGAGTCTTTCGTTTACCAGATCAAGTCAGTCATTTTATGAAAAATTACATGGTCGACAAAACTGTAAAAAAAAAAAAAAAAATAGATATGGTGAACTTCTTTGTCAGGCCGACTTTGAAATGAATAACCTATATCTGAAATTCACTTTAGTATTAAGCCCTTTGGTTTAACAATAAAGTGATTAATCTTGAGCAATCATAAATTAACAGGCTACAACCTGTTCATTTGAATTCACCTGTGTTCAATTGCTCCATGCCATCATTAATTTCAGTTTGAGAGTTTGTGAGCTCTTATGACTGAAATAGAAACGCACATCAATCTTGCTGTCTGTGGGGTGTTGTGATGAATTTGTAAGAAGGGAAAAAGACAGACTGTCAAAGCCTTGAACTGTTTGCCTGAAAAGAAAGTGCTATATTGGGTGCAAACCAAATATAGTTCAACCTCCATGACAATGTGTTGACAACATGTTCCTTTGAACAGGAGGACCTGGAAAGCTCGTCATTATCAGCCTGAATGGAATCAAATTCAATTTCTTTTTAGAGCTTGTTTCAGTTAGACAGAGATCTGCAGGACAAAACCCAAAAGGGTTAGTATTAGTATTTTGAAGTGGTTCGATTTTGAAAATAACCTTAAATTTGGGTATTGGCTGGTTACTTAATCAGCACCAGTTGTGGTTGGACTGCTGGGTGTGTAAGGATTATAAGAGAACGTAACTATCTAAAACCATATATGATTTGATGTACAACAGGCTGTTGCCACAGCATTAGACCCTTCCATCAAAGTGAAAGATGTGTAGGTTTTCATCTTGCTTTTCCTTTGAATTAATGAAGTACTTTTCTCTTAAGATATATGGATGGCTATGGCAATTGTCATGCTGCAGTTCCATTTACTGGGAGCAAAAATTGGGATTATTCACTGCCACATTCTTCCTCCTCACTGGTCACAGTTAAATGGCCTTCCTTCAGAGTGAGTTTATTCAAGCTTTTTGTGAATTATTATTTTTATTTTTTTTACACAAATGCATCGCTTTGCTTCAGAAGGCCTTTATTAACCCCCTGGAGCCGTGTGGAAATTGTTTTATTAACAAAATTCTGGAGGAGCAAGTTCAGATAATTAACCTAATTAGCACAGGTGGAGAGCATTCAGTTAATCAACTCAACCAATGTCAAAGGTATAAATTCAGCAGACTTCTGTTCATTTGAGAGTTTATCAGCATCCCTCCTCCTCACTTATAGTTCTATCTACTTTTACCACACCGGGGGGAGTACTCTGGGTTCGGGCCAAAATTCCGAGCTCGGAGCCCTCTCCCCGGACAGCACACCAAATACGCATAACTTTACTCTATTTAATTATATGGATATGTGAACTCGTGTATATGTTGAATGATGAATGGATGTGGATGGAGACACTTTCTTCAGCTCATACTCGTTTGGTAACGCTCACTGTTCATCAGAAAGAAGAAAGTCATATACACCTAGGATGGCTTGAGGGCGAGTAAAGCTTGGGCTGATTTTCATTTTAAAGTGAACTAATCCTTTAATGCACATGATTGATCCAGAGCCAGTTACATTTAACTAACTTCATCTTTGGTGAGTGTTTATGTTTATATGTATGTGTGCCAATAAAGCCACTTAAATCTTATTCAGGTGACGTTTTTTCCTCCCTCAATTTCTCTCAAAACTTCAGATCCTATGTGGCAAGAAAAACTTTACATACATTTTTATATTGATGGACGACATTTGAGAAGTCTAAATTCTTAAATACTATATATTTTTTTGTTGTAACTTTTATGCAGAATAAAAGATTAAAGTCGAAGTTCAGCTCCACAGCACCACCTTGTGATTAACTAGAGTATGACATGGACATATCAGCGCTCCACAAACAGCAACCATGCAGAAGATCTGGATCTAGATAAAAGTTGTAAAATGAAAGCACAACAAAATCAATTGTAATAGAGATCTCTTTATTATAGTGCATTTATCAGATGTTACAAGATGGGTTTAAAAAAAAAAAAAAAAGAGCTAAAAACAAAAACCATTTCAGTAAAAGAAAAACATCTGCACACGTTCCTTCCTCCTATTATTTTACAGATTTTTTTGAAATTAAAGCTTCACATCTGAACATAGGATAGCTAAACGAAATCTGAAAGCTAAATACATTTTCATACTCAAGTTCATACACTTTAATTACTTGTCATAGATGATGCTTATTCAAATAAATCTATCTACTACAGTAGATTTGTATCATAACTAAAAGGCCAAGAAAAACATTATTAGAGTTATGAAACATGAATTTTGGTGACAGACAAAGGGGAAAGAAAAATTAATCAAATGCATTCATGTTGCCATCAGGTTTCACACAAGGTGAAACGTCAGCACAGGGTTCGGACCACTGGGATTTTTACAGCAGAATGTTCAATGCTGTATTCAACACTGCAGTTGCCTTTGGAATATGAAGGGAAGCAAAGCGTTTGTCAGTTTTGGACTATTAGAAGATGCGTATACACGTTCTCAAAGCAAACATCTTTCTGCTGGTGCTTGTTTCTATCAGTGACGTGTTTCAAAATAAACCGGTGCATCAGGTAAAGCAGCCATCAACAGATGAAGAGAAATGAAGGAAGAAAGAAATGTGAAATATGGAATAGGGAGGACTATAGCTGGCTGGAGGAGTTTGCATTTTCACCTGCAGCTGTCCTGTATCTCTCATACAAAGAGAACCATAGAGACAACCACTGGAGCGTGTTGGCGACTCTGGATCAGATGCAGATTCGCATGGATGTTCATCTATATATCATGGATCTCATTTTCAGATTAATAGGGAACCCGAATGCACCCCAAAAAGCCCTTAGTGGCCTCACCTGAACACTCATGCGATTCTGACTGTACATATGATGCAGGACACCTTGAAAGAGACCGTAATAACAAAAAAATAATAATCACAACAATAAAAATAAAGAAAAGAGCTAAAAGAATCATCACTGGAGTGGGAGCAGCTCGCAAAAGGCCTTGCTGCTCCAGCAGAAGGCGCTCACTCCCTCCATACTCCCACAAACACTCTTCACTTCTGCAGTCGCCTCTTACATGCCAATCAAAACACATGTAAGGCTGTTAGTTAGTGCCTGGGATCTGACTGGATGATCATAATACAGCAAGATCCAAGAAAGCAGACACACAGGGTCACATGATTTCTTCCCCACAGGCAATAGTTTAAGACGTTTTACAAGCTGACTATGTGTAAACGAAAAGTTTCACAGGCTTGTGCTTGAATGCGATTGACTTAGGACTGCAGTAGGGAAAGCGAGCTGGTGTTCACATGGAAAGTGTCATGTGACGTACCTGAAAGCATTAGCATGATTTTCAAATAACGCGAAGAAGAATGGATGAAAAACAAGTGTCACTTTATTGTCTGATTTTTTTTCCTTCTTTTTTCCCAACCTGATGCAGGTTACAATGAGTTTTATCAAATGTGGGGTCAAAGGATGGCAACTCACACCTTGTAACATTTTAGACATGCGTGATTGCTTTAAACATTGGGAAAGGGAAAAATCAGGCCTATAGTCTGGTTTCAGTGTATTAGGTAACAGAAATATTTAACATCCTGGGTCATTCTTTGCGTGCAGAAAACCACGGGGAGAGGAGGGAGAAGAGAGAGAAAGAGAGAACCGTGCTGTACGCTGAGTGTCTATTTTGAAAGGCACAGCAGGGCTACTCCCACCCTCAGTTCACTCACACACACACACACACACACACTTGCATGTGTATTTTAGACAGCACTGGGCTAAGTCTCTGACGTATACAAGACTGGACAAGAGAAAGATATGAATAAACTGGGCAACCGGTGAGACTGAAACCAGTGCTGTCACCCTTTACACACACTCATACACACAGCGCTGACAGAAGAGGAGAGGGTGGAATGGATCATTTAGCGTTTTTGAGCTGGTTGGAGAGCCAGTCGAGCCCTTCGTACAGGCCATCCCCGCTTGTGGCGCAGGTGGCCTGAATGTACCAGTTACGATGACGCAGGGAATGAAGGCCCAGCTTATCTGTGATCTCGGCTGCGTTCATCGCGTTGGGCAGATCCTGTATGGAACAAATGGGAAGAATGATGCAGTCAGTTACTGAGCTTTGTTATATATATAAAAAAATAAAAAAAAAAGATTTTTGATTGGAATGATACTGAAATTAAAGTCTATAATTGTTCTGACTATTAGGGGTGTAACAATTTATCGTGTCACAATATAGCGCAATTCAAAAATGCAACAATCTGTATTGTGTATAGTTCACCCTAAATGAAAATTACTTATACAGTTCACAATACAGTTTTAGTGTCAGTACTACATTAAACTACTATATATAATGTATAATAATACAATGGAGGAATATTTGGGGCTCCTGATAAATGCCAAATTTCTTATGATACCAGTAAAAAGGGCTACATTATTTTATATACTGTATATATTTAGTCAATGATAGAGTGCAAGCATATTTGTCTCATACAATTCTGTATTTTCAGCTGAATATTTTTATTCTGGTATCATCACCATTGTCCTGTGCATTTTGTTACCAGCACCAAGTCCAAGCCTATTCATATCCAACCACAATGTAATACCAAATTTAACATTTTAATCAACAGTACTAGGGCTGGGTATTGACACAATTTTCACGATTTGATTCGATTACTATTCACATGCTTTCGATTCAATTACGATTTTGATTCGATTCGATGTCGATTATTTTGGATGTAGTATTTCAGATACAGTACATGGCAGATTTTCTGGAGGAAAAAACTCAACTAATGCTGTAAACTACACATGGGAGTCAGTTGGTACTACTATAATAATATTGAAGTTAAATTAACTTATTCATATACAAACACTTAAATTACACAATGATGTTTTTATTATAAATAAAGTTTAGAATTACATAATCATATTTCTAATCCAATTCGCTTTTTTTAAATATAAACAATTAAATTGTGGCTGTTATAACTGATTTATTCAAACATGCATTAAATATTGAAGAACATTAAAAATTATAATGAATATGTAACGGTGCATAATTTTATCAGAATGCTGCTCTCTAGAGTTCATTTTTCTAGCTGACTAATGAGTTTATGGTCACTGAATATGGTGTTTCTGAGGTAAATGTGACGTTACGTGACATTGTTTACAAGCTGTTTTATTGATGTCTTTCCGAGGTTGAAACACTCATTGAGCAATTACACGAGATATGATACGGATTTCGGTAAGTTGTAATGTATATTTTAACATACCTTCAGATGTTTATTGATGTTTATTTCGCGCTGTAACTGGTATTAAAGCAGAGGAGAGGAAGTTCACATGTGCTCCGTGCTGCCGCTTCTCTTTAACTGAGGCGCTACAGCGATCTGTCACGTCACATTAAACAGCGCCAAAACTGTATTTATTTTTTGAATCTCATAATAAGATGGACGTCATTTGAAATCTGAGACTTTGCATCATATCAAAAGTAACAAAATCACAAAGATTATTGTGATTTATTGGATGGAGGCACTACATATTTTGCTCATTCATCAACTGAAAACAGACCAGACTAATCGATTTTTGGGATTTAAGAATCGATATCGGTTCTAAAAATAAGAATCGTTTAAAATCGAGAAATCGATATTTTTTACCCAGCCCTAAACAGTACAGTATTTGTTATCCTTTTACCATATGTCTTGGAGTATCACAATAATATCGTATTCTGAGTTCAGTATCGTGATTTATATCGAATTGTGACAAGGGTATCGTTACACCCCTACTGATTTTTTTCCCTGGCTTTGTGAAAACGTGTTTGTACAATGCTCCCCGTCCTTTAGATGTCACTTGTGCTGCTTAATATTTTTGTGAAAACCATGACTTTTTTTCCCCATATTTTTTATGAATGAAAAAAAAAACCCTTCAAAACAACAGCATTTATTTTAAATAAAAATCCTTCGTAACAATATAGAAGTCTTAATTGTCACATGATAAATTTAATGCATCATTATTGAATAAAAATATACATTTATTAAAAAAAAAAAAGACTGACCCCAAACTTTTGAACAGTAGAATATGTGGGCAAAATCAATATAAGTGAAATATACCTAACTTAATCGGAATCAAATCAAATCAGAATTGGATCAATAGCTTGTGAATCAGAATCAAATCAGGAAAACTATATCGACCCGGACCAATTAAAGACCGTCATACATGACCTCAGCCATAGCTGAAGTCTGTAAAGGAACCAAATAAATACTGGGGCCGCTGATACTTCTTGAGTTCAGCTAATTATGTTCTGCTTTCTCTTACCTGTTTGTTTGCAAAGACGAGCAGCACGGCATCTCTCAACTCGTCCTCCGCAAGCATCCTCGTCAACTCCTCTCTTGCCTCGTTCACTCGCTCCCTATCATTACTGTCCACAACAAATATCAGGCCTGTGAAAGAGACAGTGGGAGATTGAGTATGTGCTCAAGAGTTGCTTGATACCTGGTACTGTGCGTATATGCGTAGACACTGACCTTGTGTGTTCTGGAAATAGTGCCTCCAAAGCGGACGGATCTTATCCTGACCACCCACATCCCACACCGTAAAGCTGATGTTCTTATACTCTACTGTCTCAACATTAAAACCTGCACAAAGAGAAGGGAGGCAAGTTAAATAAACATTGGCACAAAGAAAGAGGGACAGAAGGAATGAGGGTGAAAGGGCATGAACTGGTCCTGTCTCACACCGGGGCCCTACTCTAATAACACTACAGCCAGAGGGCAAAAACATTTACCATATACACACAGAGCAAAGAAAGAGGGATAGAGGGATAAGACCGGACACACAAAGATGGGATGAGAGGGGAGACAGCTAAAAGTAGGATAAAGAGTTTTGTTTGGAAAAGACTTGACGATGGCTTACAACTATCTATTGATCATTTTTTAAATGCCCATGGAAAAAAAGAAATATTTACAGAACCAAACCGGAAAAAAAAAGGGCAGCATTCATGAGCTGTATACATGGTGCAAAACTAGCTTATTAGTCTAAAATAAGGATGACTGAGAAAGAAAGAATAGTAAAAGTGAAAAAGTCACAGACCGATAGTGGGGATGGTGGTGACTATTTCTCCTAGTTTCAGTTTGTACAGGATGGTGGTCTTTCCAGCAGCATCCAATCCCACCATCAGAATTCTCATCTCTTTCTTCCCAAAGAGATTCTTAAAGAGGCCTGCAAACATATTACCCATGGTGGCGGATCTGCGGGAATAGAGAGGGTAGATAGAGTTATAGAGCGGACAAATAAGATAAATGAGACAGAATATAATATAAATTTTAGTATCTGAAGAAGCCGCACTTCAATGTCAATAACAACACATTTAAATACACTATACTTCTGAAACAAAGAAGGTTATGAGGACACCAACTAATTCAAGATATGACCAGTGTTACAATACTGACATTGGGTTTCAAACAGAAGCCAAAATATATGCCCAATTCATCTGACAACAACCATGTGACAAATAAGAGAGAAAATTATTATGACGAAAGGTTATAGTTGTACTTGATCAACCAAAACATAACGGAGGATAGTGTGACAGTGGTAAAGATCAGAGGTGGGGAAAGGTGGGGGAAGAAGAAGAGAAAAAATAAAAAATAAAAAGAGGGGGGGGTAATGGAGGCTTGAACCCTTCAAAGCACTTAACCTCAAGATACTCTGCAGTAAGTTTCAGATACAGGCATCTGTTAAATAATAACATACTATTCAAGTTATTTAAAAGAAATTAAAGACCCAAATGAAATGACACAACCACAATCATTTACACAGGAACTGATTAGGTGTTTAATGTGCCATGAACGCAGGTTATGCTTTAACCACATCTGACTGACTCTGGGTAAACATGTATAGTTCAAGGCTGATTCACATGTTAAGAGAAAGGAGGGAGGAGAGTCACAGAGAAACAAAAGGCTCAGTGAGGAGGTGAATGCAAGATGCCACCAGTGGAAAGAAGAGTATAGGAGGTAACCAGACACCTTACAAACCTGTAAGAGGAGACACCTGCCCTCTGAATTAATCAGAAACATGGAGAGAGAGAGAGAGAGCTGGAGAGCGATTGAGTTACACTCTAATCCCAACTGTAACTCAAGAGATAAACTACACAGTTTTAGACAATGAGGCCACTGCATCCCTATACAGAGGAAAGACAGTCAATCCATCTTCTCCTTTCTTGTGTCTGAACAATATGGGACATGTTTTAAGACTCTCAGAAAACAGCAAATCATAATAATTCAATCTGCTTTAAAAACCTGTAAAGTTTGAACTGTATAAGAGTCAAAATCTGCTAAGGGGTAATAATGGCCATGTACACAACGCAGCTCAATTATGCACATCAGCAAACAAGAACAAGCCCATTAAAAACCAAATAAATTGAAATGTTTTATGCTGAAAAAAATAAGACCTGCACCTGCTCACTTTAATAACTCCATAAACCCAATTGCTGTATGAGTCAAACTTAAACAACTACCCCAAAAACACTTATATTAAGTGGACACTGGACATGGCAACACTGCAAGAGCCGCTCTGTAAAGCAGCCTTTAAACAAAACAAAGCCTCCGTCGACTGTGCTTTAGTTAAAATTGCTGAACATAATGAGTCTTTTGTCACTATAACATTTCTTTGGTCAGAATAGCGGTTCGGTGTGTGCTATGTTCAGGGAAAAAGTACTACTGTCAAATAACAAAAAAGAAAATAAGAATAAATAAACAAATACAAGCAATAGCACAAATACAATACAGCAAAGATGCAAATAAAATAAAATGTGCTTTTCAGGTTGGGCTAACAGTAGTTTTCAGGTACAGAAATTGAATAAAGAAATAAAATGTCAAATAACACTGCATATAATCTTCACTGTGTAAAAGATTAATTCTTACTAAAGTTACAAAAGTTATTAGTCAAGAGCAGTGAGTGATTTTCTTTGCCATTTGTTGTTTGATAGACAAAAACAGACAGAAGCAGGAAATTTAGGTTGCTGTCGCTTTAAGACAATGCACGGATCCAATATTCTGATACTTTACACGTGTTGTCTTTCTCAATTGTTTATATTCAGTTAAGACATAACAGACTATGTTTGCATGGATACTCGCAAAGACGGGCATGATTTGGAAAATTAAGTGAATTTGTCTGTTCAAGGGCAAGACTTGAAAAAAGACTCTTTCAAATCTTCTTGCAGTTGAATGTTTAAATCGGAAAGGCTTAAAAACACACGCAAATGATAAACGTTTGTGAGGATGCAGCACTGGCCCGATGTTGTGTCGCATCTTTCACGATGGCCCCAGGCCATCGTCCAGTCCTTATTTGTCGAGCCCCGCCCAGCGCTTTCATTATTATTTTGTCCTGTCTGAATTAGCACTGTGCCCGTTTAAACTCAGAATGCATTATGTGCTGTCCAAGTCTCACCTGCGCTCACGTGCTATCAACACCCAGGTGATGACAGCATAAATGACTGGTCATATTAGAGCATACGGCACTCACACCGAACAAAGTTTACAAAGAGTGACTTTTTTTTCCCACATTTTTTTTTTTTTTGACCATCGCTGTTGTAACATATAGGAAAGCCAGAATGTTCCCAGACAGGAGGAGCTGTATCAACGGCTTCTCTCTTTTGTTTGTCATGCTGAACTGCAACACCAACACGTGAGGAACTGTAATCTCATTCAGTTGATTGGACAGCTACTCTCACTTGAAAGGCATGCCGAGTGATCTATCAACAGAAACCCTGCTCTATACAAAATACATGAGTGCAAAAATAATCCATCACACTACAGTAGCACAAATAATAAAAGCAAGCTTGTTCACAAGTAATTAAAGATCTGAAGGAATGTACTCTGTCTACCGAGTCTAAATGTAGAACAAAAGTTAGGTGCTAAGAATGGTGTGAGAACACACCCATTGAGATTGTGAGAGCAGTGTCCTTTGGGTAAAAAGAAGAGAGGTGGGGCTTCAGAATGCAGAGTCCCAAAAGAACAAACCTACTACATAATCCTCAAACTATTTGAAAAACACCCTTTTTGGTTTTTTTTGGTTTTTAAAAAGTGCTCCACAAGGGGCCACATCACTGGAAGACGTCCCTGCAAATACAAGGAAGTACTGACTCATTCTGTGACTTACACATATTTCCACAGGTTGACTCACTGATCAGTCTGACAGGTTGCATTGTGGTCAATGTGTGTGTTTCAAATAAAGAAAGAACAGGCAAGACAGTATGGTTTGGGAAAATAATGGAGGAGAATGCAAATAAAAAAAAAATGTATTTGCCATAGCCACAAATTAAGCCACATCAATTATTCACAGGAACCAAAGAAGTTGAATTATTGAGTAGAAAAGGTGAAACGAGAAGCTCTTGCTAATGTTGTTGTAGTAGTCATAACTGCACACTAATCTCTGTCTGGTGTAAATAAATCTACAACCTTCCACTGAAAATCATACCTAAATCATCAGTCTACAAAGTCTTGATATAAATTCATTTGATCCCATTAATGGGTTTCAATGACTGCCTTAACATTTAAAAACCTAAAAACATTTAAAAACTATTAAGTGAAAGTTTTCTATTTTTTACCATGATTATTCGCTTTGTCCTTCTGTGCAGCAACACATTTAAAAATCATGCATCAGATGTGATGAGTATTGCTGACTCTTTTGGTTTCCACTGGTTACAACAGACTGAAGTAGTCATGCTGAAACCGAAGGCATTTAAGGTTAAGCACTAGCTTAAATAACAGCCCCATTCTTACGCTGAAGTCTTCAACTTAATACTCAAACAGCAGAGTAACAACCACATTGACACTACCGTTCAAAAGTTTGGGGTCGGTAAGATTTTTTTTAGGTTTTTAAACAAGTGTCTAATGCTCACCAAGTCTCCACTTATTTGATAAAAAAAAAAATACTAAAAAGTCAAACATTTTGTGAAATATGATTACAGTTTAAAATAACAGGCTTTTTATTTATATTTTAAAATGTAATTTATTCCTGTGATGGCAGAGCTAATTTTAAGCATCATTACTCCAGTCTTCAGTCACATGATCCTTCAGAAATACTTAATCTGTTGCTCAAAAACCACGATAATTATTTTCTGAATTCTTTTTTGAATAGAAAGGCATTTATTTTAAATAGATGTTTGAAACATCATAAAATAGTTCGCTTTCAATTTTGATCAAATCAATGCATCCTTGCAGAATAAAAGTAGCCTATTCATTTTTTTCCAAACATAACTTGCTGGACACAAAATTTTGAACAGCAGTGTACATTGTGTTGCTCTTATGTACATATAAAGTGACTCCAGCAGCTGTCTGTGATCTAACATTTACCAAAACTGCCTTTCACTAAGCACACATTACACACACAAAAATGTTTATTTTTCCAGCAGGGAGTAGCAGCAAACAACATTCCTGACATTAAGGAATGAGAATGAAAGAATATACAAAGAAAAGTACTCTTGTCTGATATATGTAGAATACTTCCCCTATATGAAAATAATCATCATCAAACGATCAAAAAGATCAAAGACCGAAATGGTTAAGGAAACCCGTTTATCAGGCAGACTAGGAAGTGAGAGCGTAACAGAGGCTAGAGAAAAATCACATGACAACATACGATCCCATCCACAGTTTCAATGTTGCGACAGACACAGCCAATTATAGCGAGAAACGCTTCCTAAACTAGAAACCAACACGTCAGTCATTCATAATCTTGGTGACTGGGAGGCTGTGCTTGCTTACAAAACACCTTACAACTCAGCAGCAGCACTACAACCACACATTTAGAAAAATCATCCGACATCAGATATCTAGTTCTACCATCTGACCAGGAACTGAAGGGGGTTAAATGAATCATCGCTGACAGTGAACAAAGATTACACTTTCTTTGATTGAATCAATCTCGTCAAACATTACTGTGTTTGACATCCGCTGGACAAATGAAATATGTCATTCGCGCTTTTCAAAATGCAAACCACTTTAGGCCTACATATAGAGCATGTTGCCAACAATTATACAGGCAAACGTACCCAAAACACCTGAAATAAAGCGAAAGAAACAACGTCAGTTGTCTCGTACACCAACATCAGAAACGCGGCCTAGCAATTATTCACCGATTACGCACAGTAAACTGACTTTGAGTCACTGTGATCTAATAGTCTGTTTATTTCCTCCATCTGCTAGTTTCGAGACCAATTAGATCGTCCAGATTATAATCAATGTAGACTGTCCGCGCCGGACCTGTTTTTTTTATACAAGGAGCGTTCTGCTTGTGTCGCGAGCGACGCCTTGTCTGCTATATGTGCTAAGGGCGAGGTAACTAGATCACTCTACTGTTTACTTCACTACTTATTTTACTCTGGTCATACCTGAGTATCTATACAATTTGCGTAGACGGTAAAACGCGTTTGCGCATAAAAAATGAGCGCTGAAAATGTCTGTATATTCGGATAAGCAGGCGCGAACTGGTTATGCAGTTGTTCCACATCAGCTAAGCAAACATCCGTTAGTTAGCATGTTAGCCTCCGTGACTGAGATCATCATTCATTACCGAATTCTCGTTTTCTGTTAGCCACATCTGAACGACAGGTAAATTAAAAGACCTCTGTACAACTTACGTCAGAATGACAAAGCAAAATATGTCGTTTCGGCGTTATTTACCTTTTGGTGCAGTTTCGCTACGATTTTTTTTCCGGTTCTCCTCCTCACCGCTAAAAAACAAAATGGCGTCTTTCTCTACTCGGAGGACGGTGGCGTCATGCGTTCCGCCCTCGCGTAAGTGCCGTCCAATCACATTGTCCAAAGTGTATGCGAAACCCCACCCCATTATTGTCGTCGTCCAATGACTGCATCGTGGGCGTGAGGGCCGAGGTACGCGTGTACAAGCCGCCTCTTCCCATGCAAAATGAAAGATGAGTCGACCTGAATATGTTTAGCAAATTTATGCTTCTAATGAGAACCTTTTTTTTTTTTTTCGAATCGAGCTAACCAGAGAGTTGAGGGAATATACAGTAAAAAGATCAAATGAATTGAAGGTTGTGTTGGAGGAGGACTTTATAAATATGACAGATTAGCTGCTTCGAGGAATGCATCGTCTAACATTAACATGTAGGTTACCCTCTAGCGGCAAAGATAATACGACGTGTCAGGTGCCCATTTTATAATAATAATAATACATATAGTGGGGGTTTATTCCATTGTAGGACCATTTGTGATATCTTATCACACTCCATATGCAAACAAACAAACAAAAAATTGTAAACAAAGTTTCATACTTGAAATAAAACAAACGCCTATATATGAAAATGGAAAATATAAAATAAAAACTAATTCAAAAATATTAATAAACACTATAATAGTATCTTAACGATACTAAAACAACACTGATTTAACACTAATTAAACATAAACTTTAAAAAATATATTTTCGTTACCCTATTTATTTATTTATTTATTTATCAGGCCTTTTTGTCCTAAATCAAGATGACCGATTGGCCATAAATATATGAAAAGCATCAAATCATAAATCAATAGTCCACTAGATGGTGTACTACAGCATTAATTCTGCAGAATATAGACAGAGTATGTTCCAGTCAGCAGAGGGTGCTACAGATAAGACCAAGCAATTGCCAATCCACTGAAGAAAAAAACTACAACTGGTAATTCATTGAATATTGGAAAGCTAATCTTTTTGTTGTTGTTATTTATTTATTTATTTATTTGAACTTGTACTTGGATGGCACATTCAAAGATTTTAGGTGAATGCGGGACATTGTACAAGGTCATCAACAATTTGAAAGTATGTTAACATAATAGCTGGATACCAGGAGAGTCTGGCCTTAAATTAATTAAACTAAGTTTATTAAGTGAAAATTTTAGGCTGAACCGATTTTTTTCAAGTTGTAGGCTACCAAGAGTAGTGACAAGGAAAAAAAATAACCAAACAAGGCCTTTTGAATTCAGACCTGAAAAATCCCTAAAATGTAAAATACACAAATTGTTGGGGAGATATTTTCATTTTAGAAATAAATAGTATTGTAGTAACAGTCCCAAAAGTTTACTTCTGGCTATAAAGAATAACATTCTCAAGGACTAACTGCCTGAAATATAAGTTCCTCTAACAACTTTAATATCAGTGGCAGTCCGGTATGCAAGGCTTTATCGTCAACAAAAAAAAATAATTTTTTTTATAAATACACATAACTTTCTTAAAGAGCTTTATATCAACTTAAGTGTTATCTGCTGTATCATTTTAAAGACCTCAAAACAATTCTACACTAAACAAATGGATCCCTATTATAGAATCCAACACAAAAGGTGATTGTGCCTCTTCTCAAATGTCTTATTTTAGGAGCCGAGTATGTTTCCTCCATATATTGTTTGGATTGGTCACCACAAGCAGGAAGTGCACCTGACACACCTACGTCATAAAGGTGGGTGTCTTAAACAAAGAAGGTGACCTCATAAGGGAAATGCGGAGCCCAGTCGGTCAGTCACTGATGGAGGCGAGAGGAACTGAGATGAAAGATCAGTCATGATTAGCTCATTATATCTTGTGCTTAGTGATGACAACAGCATCAAAGATGCCAGTGCGTTAATGATGCTGAGGAAATGAGAATGGAGCCACAGTTTGTAAACAAGGTGTCGGAATTAAACAAGAGTAAACAGACACTCATTATTCCTATACTGATCTCAGAACACTTGTGTTTAACCTCTTTAAAAGAATAGTATTTATAACAAGTGATGATGACACACACACACACACACACAAAAAAAGTCTAAATTATTCAATGTTGTATTTGTTTGACATCAGTATGAGATATCAAGACACTATGAAACCAACAGAAAAGTCTCTTCACTCCTTAATTTCATCTTTATTCATTTTCATTTGGATTACAAAAGCAGAAATCAAAGTATTATATGTGAAGACTTGATAATTATTGAAACAGCACATCGATTTGTGGTGTTGGATGATTACAAAATTGTCCATTCGTGTGTTCCATAATCAGAAGGGCAGCCCTTAAGTAAAGGCGAACCATTCAGCAGGTATGCGCACCTGCTAATCTGTAGGGAAATAAGAGTCATTTCCTTGGATGGCAAAAGGCGGAGTATATGACTGATGATCCAATAAGTTCAGCGCTCATGCCTCACCCCTCTCGGGACCGCGCCTCCCCAAGGGCTGAAATGAGTTTCTGCCCCTTTAAGAAGTTGCTCTGTCCAGCACAGCTGGGATTTCAACAAGGACAGATAGCGCAATGAAGAGCAGCGTCGACCCGTCATCATGTGCACCGGGCTTCCAAGGACTGCCTGTCCGCTGCGACTTATTGCCCTCTGCATCCTTCTCTCCCACGCAGCAGCCTATTTCGGGTCAGCAGAGTCTTTTATATCTTGCATCTCTTCTGAATTCATGGAAATAGCCTCTGAGTGCGTTAGTGATATATTTGACATGGAATAGAATCATTTTAAGTGGTGTCAACAGGTGGAGATATTTGGTGATGTTGGATAACCCATGCGCAATTACGCATATATTTTATTTATGTTTAACAATCATGTTTTAAAACCTACATTGCAGACTGTCTGTTACAAATAACCACATTGTGCATAATGAAACAATTATTTAAAGAATGTGGTATTTTAAAATGATCTAAAATTAATTATTTTACTAAATAAAACGTTTGGCTTGCTCTTAGAAAGTATCTACTAGTAATACCATTAGATTTTATTTTATGTATTGTTTTCTTTGTTTGTTTGTTTGTTTTAAAAACATTGATTTGTCTACAATATTTAAACAGTGTGTTGTTCTGGCCGAATATTGCCATTTAGAGCAGCGCAGTGTATGGATCCAGATGTCTTCCGATGGTTTGGCACCGCGTCCTTACCCTCGCGCTACCTGATCATTAAGATCTTTCTGGCTTACGCTCACAGGACGTTGCCCCACTGGTGTTTATATTAAGAATCCTATAAACACGTAAAAACACTCTCCAGTGGGTTTTAATTAAGAGTGCTTACTGGAGATTGTTAAGCGCCATAGTGTTTCCAAAAGCACAAGGGCGCTCAGACTACTGACTGGGGGAATAGCACGTGTAGTTGTGTGCGTTCTCTATTCAAACACGACTATTCAAATCAGGTATTTAAACATATATTCAAAGCACGCGTGCCTTCACTCTAATTTGTTGATTTGCTGCCTTAAGATTTCAAATACAGTAAAAATTGTGCCAAATTTGACACTCTGAAAACCATTGGGCATTTAAGTGAGAGAAATAACAGTTAAACTTAAACAAAAATTTATAACATATTGATTAAAACATTTTACAGTGTAGCCTATGTGATGTTTTTAAAGTTCTTTAAGGGTAATTTGACAGTTTGTGTGTGTGCGTGTGTGTGAACTAATCAAAATAAACCTCCTTAAAAGTAATGCTTTAACTGTACTGTAGTTTTAGTGACTGTATTATGTGTTATTGTTAGGCTTACAGGTCGCGAGCCCTTGGTTTTTCTGCCCGGTCCATTTGCCAACGAGCCTCCAAACGGTAAAGCGCACCTGAAGCAATGCGAGCAGATGACTTTGACGCGCCGGCAAAAGCGATTGTGTCGGCGGGAACCGGGGTTGGCGGAGACTCTGAGGGAATCTGTCCGCCTCAGCCTCCTCGAATGCCGCTATCAGTTCCGCAACGAGCGCTGGAACTGTAGTATGGATGGCCGTGGAAGCCTTTTAAAACGAGGTAAGATATAGGCTAAAACTCGCCAGGTGTTTTTGAAATTTATTATGAAAAGGTGATTTTAAAAGAGAATTTCTGTAAAAAAAAATTAAACAAATATTAGCTATTAATATTGCATTTTGCTCAACTCAACGGGGGGGTAAATGTAAATATTTGAATATATGTTATTATAGCTATGATAGGCTTGACAGCCATTTTATTTTTAGCCATTTTTACCCTTTTGCTCAAGGTCATAAAATTACAAGTTGTTTATGGGATAGTTTTCCCATCACGAGGGTGTTTTTTTATTTTTATTTTATTAATAATAATGTAAAATTGTATGCTATGGCCACTAAAATGTTATTACAAACTAAAATTTGTTAAGAAAAATAAGACAGGCTAGAAAAAGTAACTGCTGGGGAAAAATTAATACACAGTAACTGGTGGCCTATCAGCTTTTTATTGTTAAAGACGTTGTTTGGACGTTCATAAGGGACAGAAAAGAAATGACCAAATATTGTGAGTTTAAAACCCACAAAACACAATTTTACAATTTGCTGTTTGTTAGTCTGAAATTAGTCAGTGCTACTTATATGTCAGAAAAGGAAATGTTTTAGTATTAACAACTATGCAGAAACCTCCATGTGGTGGAGGACATGTGCGTAATGTGCAGGATGTGAATGTTAAAGCCATGCGTAGGTCAGTCCGCTGGTAATTAGGGACTTGGGAAGCGCGGAATCCCTGTGCGGTGAGGCCTCGCGGGGCCAGTTGAAGTATTTTTATCTCGCGGAAAAGCGCCCAGTTCTCAGAGGAAAAGGGCGGCGTGATCGCGCTCTTTCATCTGAAAGAAAACCTAGTCAAAATAATAATTAATTGGATCAAAATACACGCCTTGTCTCAGCTCTGATCTAAGCAAACAATAATACGAGGAGGTTGCAAGGAGGGATTATGGTTAAAGGATCATGACACGACACTGCACTTAACACTTAATGGGAAAAGTTGTAGGATATGCTGGAGGATTTGAATGTTGGAGAACGACATTAGAGAGGCACGATAAGAGGCTTTTTCTTTTAAAACTGCACAAACTAGCCTACATGAAATTATTTTTATGAACGTGGTCATGGACATTTACTTTAAAAAACAAAGATCAAATATCTCTGTTATTGTGGACATATTTACTATGGACATTTATAATACTCTTAATCACTTATCAGTATCGTCAGTTAACGATGCTGTTGTAGAAATGCATTATTTACAATCAAACATGATTCATTTATAATTTTATTAATATTAAATATTAAATAATTCCAATAAGTGCTTATTATTTAACTCGTCATGTAAGCTCATCATGTCACTCCCATGATGCAACCCACTCCATTTAAAATCAAACAGCTTTTATTATGCTTACTTATATTACTGGAGTTGCCATCTACATCATTTACAAATATTTTTCAAAAGTACTTTTCATTTATTTAAGTGTAAAACTTTTTAATGTGCTAAAAGTATAAGACAAATTTAAAGCAGTTTTGCACAGTGCTCATTAATAAATACATAATTTCATCAGGTTTTAAAGAGACAGCCTTCCTGCTTGCGGTGTCATCAGCTGCCTTGTCTCACGCGCTGGCCAAAGCGTGCAGCTCAGGACGCATGGAGCGCTGTACCTGTGACGATTCTCCTGGTCTGCAGCACCGCGAGGCCTGGCAGTGGGGCGTATGTGGGGACAATCTGAAATACAGCACCAAGTTTCTCAAGAAGTTCTTGGGGCAAAAACGGGTCAGCAAGGACCTGCGTGCCCAGATCGACGCTCACAACATTAACGTCGGCATCCGGGTAAGATGCAAAATATTAAAAATATTATCATAGTACATAGTTCAAAAAACTGGTATTGGCATAGTTGAAAAACAATTTAGTATTTTTCATACTTTTTTAAAAAATGATATAATGATGGGGGGCCTTTTAATCTACTCCAAAGCTCGTAGAAGAGAACATCTGTAAGGGTTAATTACTCTCGCACCTTCCCGTCCTCTCTTGGCTGGCGGGTTGCAGTCTCCTGGTTCATTGTAGCCCAAAGGAGAGTTCAGCGAGTGGGGTGAGGCAGGTAGGTGAGCAGGTATTGGCCAGCACCCTGGAGCCAGGTGTTCCTTCCCCTGGTCCAGGCATGACAGCGCTTGCTGTGGGGGCCCTTTTCAAAATTAGAGGTCTCCCATGAGGGCGATTATACGGAGAGGCGGCCTCTGTAATATACGAGCATTTTTTCCACCTACTGTATGCCTCCCGCTCTACCAGTCTCACTGCTGCCGCCGCCGCCGTCGCCGCTGCTCTCCCAGACTTTCATAAATCCTCATAACATCCCTCAAAACAGTCCTGTTACCAGGAGACTGGTAGCCTCAGGGAAAGACAGAGGGAACGAAAAAGGGGGAGGGTTTACGAGGTTCACAGAAAGAGTAAGAAAGGAACGGCTGGACAAACTCGGATCTTATCTTATCAGTCTCCGGTTTTGTTGTTTCCCACAATTGACACCTCAGGCCACAGATGGCGGTTAACAAAAACAAGCAAAGGTGGCTGAGGTCTTGTTATCCCCTCCCCTTTCAGATTCTCTCCATTTCCTCGCTTCTCCTTCTCTGTATTTCTCAGGTGGCCCTGGGGTGGGAGCTCATACCTGTGTAGGGTGGAACACCCCCATCGACCATTTGACCTCCCCATCTCCCCCTGGGCTCTTTTTTGATAGATTGATCTGCAGCCTCCTCCCCATTATGTGAAATGAAGAGAGGAGCCTGAATAGGAGAAAAAGATTACAATAATAATTTGGCTCTCAAACTCAGAGATACAATACTTTGAAATATTAAAAATAAAGAGAGAGAGAGAGCAATAGAACAAAGATGGAAATGTGCTGATCGGAGCATAGCTCAGGGATAGTGGTCTCCAAGAGGTCCAGGTCAGAGTTGAAAGACGACCAGCTCAGACATTCCCTCTGCATCCATCATCTACCATGTCAAACTGATTTTTTTTTTTTTTTGATCAGTGCTATNAGTGCTATGTGGAATCCTTGAGTATCCACTTAATTTCTTGTGAACAACTTATAATTTAAGCTAGCATGCCCCCCCCACTTTTAGAAATGTCTGTGATCATCCGCCTTTCCACTTTTGGGCAGATAATCAATACCAATATATTAATGTGACCCCTTAAACATGTACAAATCGTTCTTTCTAGGCAAGTAGTCCTCAACCTTTTGGACCCCAAGGCCCCCCATTGGCCACAACAATATTCCCAATAGACTCAAGATTTGATTTACTGGATAAGGATTTAGGTGAAGGATTTTTTTTTTTAGAGCTTGGAATAACTAGAATATCCTAGATTTCCAAGGCTGGGGGAATCCTGTTTTTTCAGAGAAAAAAATTATGAATTGGTGGATTAAAAATAAGAAATATCTTATCTTATTTTAAGTCATTTTAAGTGATCTTGAGGCTCCCTTGGAAGTTTGCTGAAGGTTCTTAGTTTGCCTGGGCCCTCTGGCTGAGAACTACTGTTTTAGGCCCTTTCACGCCAACATGATACAAACAAGTGAAAAGGAATCCCCAACGAATGGTCTATTCACACCAATAGCAGCAGAAACCATAGCAGCTTTATTTTAATTTTGGATTTTAAATTTGATTCACAGTAAATTTCAGGCTTGGAATTTGGACCAAAGCTTATATCTTATTGGCTGGCAAGTTTCATCACCGGCCCAAAAAAATAGTCACAATCACAAAAGTGTTAATAGTTCTATAGGAATGAATAGCTTCGATTTGAAATCTTCTTTACTTCCAAATATTCACAGGGAAAGGGTCTTAGCCAGTCAAAAAGTGGGACCAAATTACAGCATCCCATATCTAATCTGTATCAATCCTCTCTTTCGCCTCATAGTGTTGTATTTGGCATACTTTGTTCATGTCTTCACCTCTGTCTTTTCTTTACCTCTCAGGCAGTGAAGAGTGGACTTAAGACTACTTGTAAGTGTCACGGCGTCTCTGGTTCGTGTGCTGTGAGGACGTGCTGGAAGCAGCTCTCCCCGTTTCAAGACACAGGCCATCTGCTGAAGTACCGCTATGACACGGCCGTTCGAGTGCACAGCGTCACCAACTCCGCAACGGGGGAGACGGAGCTGGCGAGTGCTCGTCGACATAGCAACACGATTCCCCGTCCACGGCCCACTGAGCTGGTGTTTCTGGAGGAGTCGCCCAGCTTCTGCAGGCCATCACGATACTCTCCCGGGACGGCCGGCAGACCGTGCTCCAAGGACACCAGCTGCAGCAGCCTTTGCTGCGGACGAGGCTACAATACGGCCCTCCGCCTCACCACCCTCTCCTGCAACTGCCAGGTCCGCTGGTGCTGTCACGTCGAGTGTCAAACCTGCCTCCGAGAAGAGGAGGTCTACACTTGCAAGAAACATTGATAGATCATGCAAGAAGGAGACTGAGAGGAAGAAGCAGAAAGTGAGGAAGGTTGTGGATGCGTCTAGTAGTCAACTAATGAGAGATTTGGAAAGGTTTGGATGTTGTGATCCAGGTTGTGCTAAGAGAAAAGATTTTGAGGATGATCTTCCAGTCTTACCTGATTCAGAATGGCTTAGATGAGATGGCTAAATAGCTGAGCATCACTTTCTCAAACTCTGGGCTCCCACATGGAGTTCCTAACTCTGAGGAACATTTTCATGTAATCTAACCAATCAGCACCTGAACAAGTGTATACAAGCCGCTGCTTACCCCTGTCCTACAACAAATCTTCCTCCAACTTCTTGGTCGGTTACCAATAAAACCAGTCAAGAGAGTCCTAGGGGGGTATTTACTGCTCGGGTCGGTCTTGAACCCGCCATGGACAGCAAGCCAAATATGTATACCTTCTCTTCATTAAAGATTACATGAACATGTGAACTCGTGAAACCTGGACATTGGCCCCAGAGCGTTTGTGAGATGCTTGACTAGAATAAAATGGCCCTTGCTCTTAAGGAAACAAAATAGGACGTTCCATGTGTTTCCCAGCTTCTCGCAAGAAGTGGAGGTTTGAATTGAAGCAGACTACTCTTTTCTTCTGCAGTGATAAACCAACCTCACGGGGAAGGCTGCCTTTTGAACAGTCTGTGTTGCACGCACACTAATGGCAATGGACTAGTGATCGGCGACGTTTAGATATACTCAAACTAATAAGTGAGATGGCGGTCTGCTCACTTACAATTCTGACTGCTTGTCTCTTTTTACCTGCCTATACTGTATATCTCTCTATTGCTCTGAGAGTCCACATATGGCTTCAAAATATACTGAAAGTATGAAGCACTTATGAATGCATTTATTTGTGAATATTATTTTTGTCTTTTATTTGTAAGGACAAAACTTTGTGTCTGTTATGGTTGTTTTGTTGTCATGCTTAACATAGATATATATTACAAATGGGTGGGTGGGTTATGCTGATAAACTGGAAATCTACTGGGACACAGTCTGCTTTTATAGACTTTTAATGAATGTTAGAGCTAAAGTTATATAATCAAAAATGTTATGTTATCTTGAATGGCCATTAAATGGCTGTATCTGGTAATAGATAGGAATGTATTTATTGCAATTAGACAAAACCGATCAACTGCTGCGCCAATTTTAAGTACACTTGCTGGTGAATTCCAGACTGCATTTATGCAATTACACTTTTTTTGTGTAATTTGCCACATTTCTGCAAGGTATCCTGCTTCTCTATGCAGAAAACACAAGCATTAGAGATCGACCAGAACAATGTGTGTCATTACAACATGACCCAAACATAACCTCTCCCTACAGCTGCATACAGTGTGTGCAAACATCTGGGCTTCTGAGTGTGTTGTCTTCGCTATCCCATCAAGGGCAATGAGAGTGAATACGTCCCATCCAGAACAAAGGAAAACATCTCCTTCCCTAGTAAGCAAAGCTCTCTGCCCTATAAAGTCTGGAAACCTTTTCATGTGTGTGAAGCCTTTGATAAAGTCCATTCCAGTCCCTTATTAGCCCATTACCAATCAGAGAAAATAACAGTGATTTTTTCCAGGATGTGCTAGAGTTGAAAGTTTGCCTTTGTTACAGAGATTTTTAAATTCAACAACAACAAAACAACAAAAAAAATACCATTCTTTTTTCAGAGTTTCTTTTTGTTATTGTTTTGTAGATACAAAAAAAATAAAATTTTTCACACAAATTGCAAATTACATTGTGAAAGAGACCAAATATGAGTGGAAATGTTAAAAAACAGTTGTATTGGTGCACTGCACATAAAGGCACATTTCAACCTTCAGACACAAAGTATTACTCAAAAATATTTTCTGTTAAAACATCGCATGCATTTCTTCACTTAACAATAGAAATTTGAACTGAAAGTATGAGAATGTGAGCGTGTACGTGCCTACTTGTATGTACATGTGTGTGTGTGTGTGTGTGTGTGTGCATGGTGTTTCTGGGAAAGGAGAAAACTGCAGTAAAATTGGCCACATCAATCAAGTGCAAGAAAGTCCAAGCATTCAGTGACGTGCCGTTCAGCTGAAGCGAAAACGTTCGCTGTAAAAGGGTTTCACCCTGACTAGTTTATATGCATCTAGTATGAACGCTTTCACCTGTAATCAATTCATTTTCTATAAAAGAGACTAAAGAAAGAGAGTTCTCACACTGAGTCAGCACATGCAAATACCTGAAACCCCAACTGTGGCTGTGAAAATTCAAATGAGATTGTACCCTTCTGAGTGTATGTGAATGTGAGTGTATTATGCCTGTGTTTCTCTGCTGCAATTGCTGAAATGGTAACATTTGTAGCATAGACATACATAATGAAACCTCTGTCAACCTGCAGGTTATGGAGTCTATGTGTTTGTTTGTGTTGTCATAGCTTTAACAGTGTACTGTTTCACTTTGTGATTTCACGCCGGGGATTTTTTCTACTACCTCACCCGGTCTATGGGGGAAATTAAATACTAAGATGTTTTTTTCTTACTTGATATTTAAGACAATGCTTCTTTTAAAAGCTTTAGCCTGAAATACAGATGCTTTTACTCCTTTTTTACTATTGTGATCTATTTCCTTATTTAAGAACCAATTTATCATATTCAAATAAAATAATAAATTTGTAAAAATGGTGTCTGCACATTTATCTCTTCAACTAGAACACTGATTTCCTTTCTGTCTCTTGCGTTCTCTCTTTCTCTTTCAGTGTTTGTGGTTGCACACCTGTCCAGAGCTCTGCACGCAAGCACCTGCTCTCTAGTTAAATCACAGCTAATCATGGAGCTGATGGATCCTGACCTGCAGTATTTTCCTGTCACTACTCTCAACCTGAGCCTCATTCTCATTTCACTGACCCAAAACATATACAAATAGTTGAGCTTGCACATGATGATTTACGACACTACATTCGCACCCACACATAACCAAAATAATGCACACTGGGAATCTGGCATGAGCCAAGTGAGTGTTTTTGAGGAGTTCAGTTGCTTTCATAATAGTGTAGCTTTTCCAGTAACAAGCTACTTTATGAAACCTTTGCTGTCTGAGCTAAGAGAGAATAATCAAACTGACTCACCTCAATAGTGCTATATCATATGTAACGTAGTTAAAGGGTTAGTTTACCCAAAAATGAAAAATGAAAAAAACATGTACTTACCAGCATTTCGTTCCAAACCTGTAAGACTTTCGTTCTTCGCCACAACACAGATGAAGATCTTTTAAATTATGTTTTATTAACAATGTTCGGGAGGAGCATGTTCAGATAATTAACCTAATTAACATGGGAGGAGCTTATTCAGTTAATCAACTCAATTTGCATCAGGAAGTATATATACAGCAGACTTACCTCTGTTCTATGACAGTTTTCCAGCGCCCCTCCACCACCCTATCTCCTCACATAATCTCCACATATCTCCACATAATTATTCCTATCCCAACCTGGGATGGGGGGCCAAATTCTGAGCTTTGAGCCCTCCCCTCGGACAGTATGCCAAATACGCATAACCTTTACTCTACTTAATTATATGTGCGAACTCGTGAAATGAAATCTGAGAGATTTCTGCCCCTCCATTGACAGCTACCCAACTAGCACTTTGTTGCTTCAAAAAGTTCATAAAGAGATAGCAAAAGTAATCTATATGAGTCAAAAGGTTTAGTCCAAATTATCTGCAGATTCAATCACTTTATATGAGCAGATTTAAATGAACATAAACAGAAGCTCAACCGTTCTTGCTTGGTGCATACGAACAAACCTCTATGGTTCTTGCGAAGCTCAAACGTGCTGCGTAACATGAGAATGAACCTCATTGGTTCTTTTACTTTATAACTTGTAAAATATAGATATTTTTCTAACATAAATGCATCGCTTCACTTCAGAAGGCCTTTATTAATCCCCCAGAGCTGTGTGGAGTACGTTTATGATGGATGGATGCACTTTCTTGAGCTTCAAACTCGTTGGTCCCGTTCACTGCCATTATAAAGCTCGGACGCGTCAGGATATTTATTAATATAACTCCGATTGTGTTCATCAGAAAGAAGAAAGTCATATTCATATAGGATGGCTTGAGGGTGAGTAGAGCTTGGGCTAATTTTCATTTGAAAGTGAACTAATCCTTTAACTCTCATATGTAGCGTTGAGACGTGCAATTCACTCTAGTGAATCAGTGCTGGGAAGTCTGAGACATTCTCAGATCATGCTAAATTGTCCTTGCTCTTATATTGGGAAGTCTGATTCATTCCAGTGAATTGGTTTATGATAAATGGTCCTTACTCTCATAAAATGTTGAGTCCACATTCATTAAATCGGTTCATTCTAAATGGTCCTTACTCTGATATGTAGCGTGCACAAAAGATGAATCATTTCTAGTCCCTGTACTACGTATGTTTTCAACTCAATTATGTAAATTATGTTGTTTTGTTTTATTGAACCTGCACAAGTTTAGCACTGACACACCAATTGAAATTGTTCATTGATTGTAACCCATCATTGTTTTTCATTGAGCACAAAAGTATTAAATTATAGAGTATCACTGTTTTATTTGTTAGTTATAAAAACATATTTCCCCCTTAAGTATCTTCAATATAGTTTACTATTTTTGCATGTAGGTTAGTGCAGCTAGAACAGTAGTTTGACTTCAGAACTCTGCAAAAGTTCTAAATATTTCCACAGAATTGGAACGCCCATAATTCATAAAGTTCTACACCTTACCTGCCCCTTTTAGGTTCATTTATTAAATGTTAATTATTTATTAGCTAAATATTCTGGCTGAAATGTCTCCAGATACCATCTGGGTCTGGTGATATTCATAAGCTGACTCATCATAGAACTAATGTGCGCTTTATTGCCTGAACATTAAAGCATGCATGTATTGCTGTGTTTGATGTAGAGGTAATAGCCCTAATAAGACTCTCCCATTCTCTGTTAAGACGTAATGAGAATAATAGTTGTGCTCCATCAAACAGATCTGTGCTTTCACTGTCTTCCCAGATCCTCAACCCAGACCTCATCTAATGACTGTTTATCAGTACTTACCTTTATTAAAGTCACACAGAAAAAGGTTGGAGGTGAAGCAGACCAGAGATTTCATGTTTACAAGACAACAGCCATGTCATGTGGTGGCTTTGTGAATAAAAGCTGATTTAGTACTAAACCAAAGTCTAAAAACAGTTAGCTTAAGCCTCGTTGACTACATTTAAGCACACACACACAGATGCACGCATGCTTCAACAAAGGAATTTCTATCCCTTGGGGCATGTCAAGGAGAGAAAGGTAAAGTTCAGACAGAAGGGAGGGATGAAGAGTGAGTGAGTGAGTGAGCATATGGATGAATAAATGAAAAATGTGTAGCAGAGAGATGGCTAATGTGAATAAGTTACTGTTTGACATTGGTTTCTCTCAGAAGCAAGCAGACTGCAGATGGATATGCTGCTATGGTGAACCGCAGGGGGTCTGTGAGGGATGATACAGCACTAGTTTAATAATGAATCCTAAAGCCTTCATTTCCCCAAAGCCCAGCATCCACAGCCTTCTTCTCACGCACACATCCCCTAGAGAGAGGCTGCATCGGGGAGAGAGTGTGTGTGTTCCTCAATGAGTGGCTTTGATGTGTCTATTTTCATCCTTATCATTTTTCTTTTCATTTGCATATACAAATGTGTGTTTGTGTTGCTGTATATTTAAATATTCACAATTCGAGCATGTTTTAATTGAATCAGAATGTGTGTGTGTGTGTGAGGTGTGTTTGGTCAGCGAGGTCAAGCAGGTAGGTCTGTTACCCTCTGGGGACAGGACACTTTATCTGTCATCTTCAGTCTGGACAGAAAACAGACACACACAGCATAAAAATACCAGTTGGCCCTTTGATAAATTAGAAGTTAATTTAATCAAATTTTTAAGCTCCTGACAAGATGAAACACTGCAGGACAGCCTGGGACAGTGATATGTACACTGTTTTTAGGAGCATTCTTGTTTTGTGATTTTGGAACACAAACATATTTTGAGAAATGTTACAATTAAAGTCAAAACAAAAACAACATTTACTTTCATTGTATGGACAAAAAAGCATTTAGACAGTTCTTAAAATGTCGTTTTGTGTTCCACAGAAGAAAGTAAGTCATACAGGTTTGGGACGACATGAGGGTGAGTAAATGATGACAGAATCTTCATTTTTGGGTGTACTATGCCTTTAAATAAGCAGGTCATGTATTTTCATAAATATTATTTTCTGTTGCTTAGCAAATGTCCTTTATCCATAATGGCTTACATAGTTTTACATTGATTACTGGTTTATGTGTTACCTATTGAAACACACACTGATGCTTAGCTCCTTTGCCTTGAGCAAGAACACATTTCTATGAATTTGCTACCTTATGTTTAGCTGTGCACCCTTCAAGACCATCATATGAAATATCAAAGGAAAGAAAAAGAGAAATGCAGAAGAGCAGTGGAGTGTTTTTGTTTTAAAAGATAGGGAGCAATGTAATAAAAAGGTATTGTCTGAAATGTTTCTGTGAGTGGGTTAGTTGGGTGGGATAGAGAGGGGGGGGGGGNNNGCGATGGCACAGGGTAAGAATTTGGAATGTGAAATGAGTAATGTTATTGCTCAACCCACATCACAAAGCCACAGTGCCTGAAGCTATGACAAGCTGAGTGCATATCTCCATTCCTTCATCCATCCCTTCATTCCACCATCTCTCTGTACTTTTTACATTCTTTATCCTTTCATTTGTCTGATTCTCTATAATTATACTGTATCTGTTTTAAGTTAAAGATTTAATCTCTTAATGTCTGCCGATATAATAATGCAGATAAGGGAATCGGTCCGTATGGTAAGTTACAGGGTGAAGCAGCAACGTTTATAAGAGCACTAATATACAGTCCAAAAGCAGCACTGGAACTTTCACTGTTTGTATCATTGAGCTTTACCATGTTTGCACGTTCCAGACAGATTTTTTGTTTCTGTATTTTAGTGGTGGAGACTTGACTCTTTCTATCAGTTACATAGTTACGCCAGTAGATGATGTCAAATGACTGTCTTTACGAGACCGTCATTTGAATCATTCACTCAACTGATTTGTTGAATGAACACTGGTTCATTCAGGAAGGAAAAACTGCTATGTGTTGTTCGGTGACAGTTCATTCTGCTTTGAGTTCTTTTGAAACTATTTTCATTGGTGGCAAAATATAAATAAATAAAATAAATAGTCAGAGTAACTGGCAATATTGTGTCTAAAATGCAAGTTACTCAATGCTGAATTCTTGTTTATTTAATTGTTATATAAGCAATTTTGCAGTCACAGTCTTGACTGCAATATTGGTCTGAAAATCAGCATAGCTGTGATTACCTGCAGCATCATATCTATAGGCTTGTTTGAGATGAGCAAATTCTGCGCAGAACCGATCACCGGTAATGATGCATGCCGGTTAGAAATGTGTCCGAGGGTGGGCCGCCTTGCTCTGATGTCATGCCGATGTGTGTCAAAAAAGTGTTGCGAGGGCGAGGGGGCCTCATCGGATTCCGCAGTCGAGCGCAGTTGCTCTCCACCGACTGCGCTGACCAAAAGCACGATGGGAAACGACTTGCTGATGACACAGCTTAAAGCTTATTGGTTTAAACAACCGTGATGTATTGATCTCTTTTAAAATGTTTGATTATAAAACTCTAATACCATGTTTTTATATGTAAAATTTTATGTTCTATGTGCAAATATTCCCAAACTCTCTGACACTGCAATCTCTCTATGGGTTATGTGATTGTTGTCATTTATAAAAAATATATATAAAAACATGTCTATAATTAAAGTAAAAAATGATTGATGCATCTTTCGAATGGAAATAAATATCAAGTACTTTGGATGTCTAGTACGTTATATTTATTTTCATATAAAAGCAACAGAACTTAAATTAGATCCAGTTTATCAGCAGCACAGTGCACGAGTGTGAATCCCGCGATATCCGCCTTTGATCTCGTAGGTGTCTGATCCACTACGAGAACAGAGAACAGTCTATCTTGCCTGCACTTTTTTCACTCCTCCCCTCACTGCAGCCGCCTACTCTCGGCTGAACTTCAGGCGAGGCTAGGCGCATCTCAAACAAGCCTTATGGCAGCTGTGCTTTCAGTGAGATAAAGTTGGCATGAAACGGAAGTTCCTATCATCTTTACTTCTTTATTGTGACGTATATCTGAGTGAAATGACTTCTTAAACAAGAAAAAAACTGAAGGGCGGTACTTGATATTGTGTATCAGGAATTATGGTTTTGTTATTGCTGTGAGATCATTTGAGCGACAGGTTGTCAAGACCGTTTAAAAAAATTAATGTAATGATGTGGATGAATAAATCATTTACACTATGGACAAAAGCGTTAAAGGATAAGTCCACTTTCAAATAAAATTTTCCTGAAAATTTACTCACCCCCATGTCATCCAAGATGTTCATGTCCTTCTTTCTTCAGATGAAAAGAAATTAAGGTTTTTGATGAAAACATTCCAGGATTATTCTCCTATTTGAAAGTGAACTAATCCTTTAATTAATTGATAATTGACTTCAGGTGTTTCAATCAGACCCATTGCCACAGGTGTATGGAATCAAGCACCTAGTCATGAAGTCTGCATTTACAAACATTTGTGAAAAAAGGGTTGTTCTGAAGTGCTCAGTGAATTCAAACATGGTCCTGTGACAGGATGCCATCTTTGCAATAAGTCAGTTATTCATCCCTGAAATTTCATCCCTGCTAGATATTTTAATGTCAACTGTAAGTGGAATTATTGGAAAGTGGAAGTGATTACGAGCAGCAGCAACTCAGCCACAAAGCAGAAGACCACGTAAAGTCACGGAGAGTTTTGGCATTCCATTCGACTTTGTAAGTAGAACCTTTTTATTTTCTAAATAAAAAGTCCCAAAATGTACACAATTTAAAAGAAATAACAATGTAAATAAGTCATAAGGTCATGGAAACTCATTCCATGAAGCTCTCACCACTGTGCGTGTGTGTGAGTGTGTGTGTTCGTGTGAGTGTGTTCGTGTGTGTGTGTTCGTGTGTGTGTTCTTGTGATGAGGCTGCATTAAAATACTTCTTGAATGAGCTGAGGTGTTTAATGCAGGGTCTACTGATAACAAAACCCAAATTTTGGACAGTTTCTACTGTCCCAGGTGAGAAAAAAAAGTACATTTCACGTGTACTTAAAGTGCTCTATTTTCACGCAATAATTTTGTACTTAATATACTAAAAAAAATCTTTAGTACTTCTTAAGGTAATCTTAAGATCATCTAAGTGTACTCAACTGTGCTATTTTGAGACACCAGGAAATATGAACTAAAATGTGCTTTTAATATACTATCTCTGTATTTAAAAAAATATATTTAGTTACCACTTGTAGCACACTATGGGTTCAGATGTACTATAAGTGGAAACTAAAAATATTTTTTTAAATACAGAGATAGTATATTAAAAGCATATTATATTTCATGGCGTCTCAAAATAGCACAGTTGAGTACACAGATGTTCTTAAGATTATCTTAAGAAGTACAAAATTAGTGCGTGAAAATAGAGCACTTTAAGTACATTATAGAAATGTACTTTTTTTGTTTTTGTTTTTTTTTTCACCTAGGGTACCAACATATTTATAAACCAGCTTGAAGTTCCAATGGGCCAGTATATATACAGGTCCTTCTCAAAAAATTAGCATATTGTGATAAAGTTCATTATTTTCCATAATGTAATGATAAAAATTTAACTTTCATATATTTTAGATTCATTGCACACCAACTGAAATATTTCAGGTCTTTTATTGTTTTAATACTGATGATTTTGGCATACAGCTCATGAAAACCCAAAATTCCTATCTCAAAAAATTAGCATATTTCATCCGACCAATAAAAGAAAAGTGTTTTTAATACAAAAAAAGTCAACCTTCAAATAATTATGTTCAGTTATGCACTCAATACTTGGTCGGGAATCCTTTTGCAGAAATGACTGCTTCAATGCGGCGTGGCATGGAGGCAATCAGCCTGTGGCACTGCTGAGGTGTTATGGAGGCCCAGGATGCTTCGATAGCGGCCTTAAGCTCATCCAGAGTGTTGGGTCTTGCGTCTCTCAACTTTCTCTTCACAATATCCCACAGATTCTCTATGGGGTTCAGGTCAGGAGAGTTGGCAGGCCAATTGAGCACAGTAATACCATGGTCAGTAAACCATTTACCAGTGGTTTTGGCACTGTGAGCAGGTGCCAGGTCGTGCTGAAAAACGAAATCTTCATCTCCATAAAGCTTTTCAGCAGATGGAAGCATGAAGTGCTCCAAAATCTCCTGATAGCTAGCTGCATTGACCCTGCCCTTGATAAAACACAGTGGACCAACACCAGCAGCTGACATGGCACCCCAGACCATCACTGACTGTGGGAACTTGACACTGGACTTCAGGCATTTTGGCATTTCCTTCTCCCCAGTCTTCCTCCAGACTCTGGCACCTTGATTTCCGAATGACTTTGGACCACTGAGCAACAGTCCAGTGCTGCTTCTCTGTAGCCCAGGTCAGGCGCTTCTGCCGCTGTTTCTGGTTCAAAAGTGGCTTGACCTGGGGAATGCGGCACCTGTAGCCCATTTCCTGCACACGCCTGTGCACGGTGGCTCTGGATGTTTCTACTCCAGACTCAGTCCACTGCTTCCGCAGGTCCCCCAAGGTCTGGAATCGGTCCTTCTCCACAATCTTCCTCAGGGTCCGGTCACCTCTTCTCGTTGTGCAGCGTTTTTTGCCACACTTTTTCCTTCCCACAGACTTCCCACTGAGGTGCCTTGATACAGCACTCTGGGAACAGCCTATTCGTTCAGAAATTTCTTTCTGTGTCTTACCCTCTCGCTTGAGGGTGTCAATGATGGCCTTCTGGACAGCAGTCAGGTCGGCAGTCTTACCCATGATTGCGGTTTTGAGTAATGAACCAGGCTGGGAGTTTTTAAAAGCCTCAGGAATCTTTTGCAGGTGTTTAGAGTTAATTAGTTGATTCAGATGATTAGGTTAATAGCTCGTTTAGAGAACCTTTTCATGATATGCTAATTTTTTGAGATAGGAATTTTGGGTTTTCATGAGCTGTATGCCAAAATCATCAGTATTAAAACAATAAAAGACCTGAAATATTTCAGTTGGTGTGCAATGAATCTAAAATATATGAAAGTTAAATTTTTATCATTACATTATGGAAAATAATGAACTTTATCACAATATGCTAATTTTTTGAGAAGGACCTGTACTGTGCACAATCTTCGTGGTGGACTCAGAGGGTGCTTTACAGCTAAACATGCATGGTTTATACTGGTGGCAATGGACTAATTTCAAATCTTGAACAGTTTTATAATAGCAGAGAAAAATAGCATTTCTGTTGTGGCTTGATTCTGCAGTGTTGTTTTATATTTGCTTTTTTTTTTTTCATTGTGTTGTGCACTACTGGGCCACCTTACATATTCCTGTTATGAGTAGCTCGAACATGCATAGGTGAAGACTTACTTGTACTCAGACTCCTATATTCACTGTGAAACACCCGTTCAGCGCTATTGCTTCAAATGGACCAGCCCACAATGCATTACGTACTACAGTACAAAACTGTAATACATAAATACAATAGAATAGTGTTGAAAATGGGCTTGTAAATTAACAGCAATTACTTACCATGCAAAATATTGCCCAGAACGCATTGTTTTTAATGGCATCTGCTGTAAAAACCTGTATAAATCTCAGAGATCATTTTTCCACAGCTCATGTTGTCTAGAGTTTTTTTTGTCTAATGAAATTTCTTGGAAATAAATTTTTGCAGTGTTTTGTCAGCAGAACAATCCAAAAATACATTAAACCGTGCAGCCCACTGAAGAGATGTATGTCTGTCCCTCACAGCCTCGCTTTCATACCCATTAACAATCAAACATGGCGCTGATGTGAATAAGGTCTATACACTGACAGATACTGCAGCTGCTCAAACACCATCACACACTCAACAACAGACACTCATACAACAAATAGAGATTCTCTCAGGAAGATTTCTTAAACTGTAAATCACACAATTTTAACAAATTTAGCTGTAAACAGAAGTTGGGTTGTGCATGTTCATCACCTGTCCATCATAACTGCTTATGTCACTCCAGTGAGAATATTCTTCCAGCATCACTCCATCTCCACCTTTACTCAGCATCGACCAGACATTGGATTTTGGTTGAAAATGAAAATCGGGTTGATGTCTTAAATCAACGTTTGTTTGATGCAAAGGTCCAACGTTAGGCAGATGTTGAATTTTGGTTGGAATAAACACCAAAAAAAAAAAAAAAAGGGGGAAAAACTGTGAAATCCATGGCAGTACAGGGTGCCAAACGTTTACCATTAATGGAACGAATGATTGAAGACATTACAACTGACTTAGATCAAATCAACTGAAGATAAACGAAGACATTAATTACTAACCAGACTGATCTGATTTCTGTCAGATATCTACAGAAGTTCTTATTGAGAATTAAGAGGTTTAGATGATTTTGTTCTGTTGAAAATGTTTAGTTTGAAGTCACCATAATAATTAAAAATTATATAATTTGAAAGAATCCTAGATGACACCAGCCAACTATACACTGATAGTATCTTCTTTATCAAGTAGACAACACCATCAGCTTCTCTTTCCACAACAAACAGTCACCGAAGCCAAAGTACAACTAAGGCCTAGAACACACTGACTAGACGATTTTCAAATCTTAACACATTTTAAAACTGTGGTAAACCACAGACATAATGACAGTTTCAGCCGATTTTTAGCATTATAATCCTCTGAACCAGTGGTTCCCAACCTTTTGTCCATGAAGCCCCCCCTCCATACATATAAAAAACCCTGAGGACCCTTCCAATATTCTGAGCATCGCAACAGTAAGCTTGCTCTGCCCGGTATGTTTTCTCTGCTCTTCTCTTTGCGTCCGTCTTCAGCGTGTCCCATCTCTGGCCTATGTTAACGTCCACACAAATTACATTTTGGGAAATTATTGCAATGCATTTTGTGTGCAAGTCCGGGACAAAAAAACGGAACTGGTCGGTTCTGATTGATGGTGGATTGACCATGCATCTCTACTACTGGCAACCCTTCACCTCAAGCTCTAATGAGGAGAACACGCTCCCATGTTAGGGAAAGAAGAGAAAAGAGTGGAAAAATTCTGGATTTTTAAAATTTTTTTTTTATAAATAAAGTAGTTTGAACCACACACGTTTTCACTGCGTTATTTTATGCACACCAGCCGCTGCTGACTTTTCATTTTTGCCGCAGCTCTCACAGCTGGTGTGAACAAGCTCATGTCTTTTGTGTCATAAAAAGGTGATCGGTTTATGTGATCGGCAAGCTGAGAGATAGAATCAAAGGAATTAATTGACAACATTTTCGGATAAGTGGCCGATCATTTGGTGCATTCCTAGAAACTATACAAAAAGGTTTTTCATATTCATGTTTGACCTCAAAGCATATAAACTCTCACGCCCCCCTTAGACCCAGGTTGGGAACCACTGCTCTGAACGAACACTAGATGATTCAACCGGACCGCAACACCACACACCTGTTGATTGCGAGAACGACCTCACGGAGAATCGCAAGATCAAACGTGACTTAGAACAGTGGTTCCCAAACCTGTCCTGGAGGACCCCCAGCCCTGCACATTTTGTATGTCTCCCTATTTCTGACATACCCATTTCAGGTCTTGCAGTCTCTACTAATGAGCTCATGAGTTGAATCAGGTGTGATAGATGAGGGAGACATACAAAATGTGCAGGGCTGGGGGTCCTCCAGGACAGGTTTGGGAACCACTGACTTAGAAGAAAAACAAATGGAGGACAAACGATGCTGTCAGCAGGCTTCTGTAACACGTTCTGCTTTACAATGAAAAACAAAATAGAAAAATGAAAGAATATGAGTGATCTTCTTTCTCATTACTACACTTTCGCGGAATGTTTGTGGCTGCCAGGCACGCAACATCCGGTAGGTGACACTTGCTTGCTCTCATTGGCTATCGCTGTTATCACGTCAGCGGCAGCCCGATCATTTGAGATCCGGGACGTTCCGTCTCGTTTGGGAGCAGTTAAATAATCGTAGTGACACCACACAATAGAGGATTTTTTGGACAAAAAAAATTGTTTGCGATTAGCCTCGAATCGAGCCATTCGAGGTATGGAATATTCATTATGTAATACATCACATTATATTTTGCAGTATATATTCCCATATATTTTTGCTACATACGAGGGTTTGTGGTTGGAAAAATGAGAAGCCCTGCACACTCACTGAAGCTGAGCAGGGTTGAGCCCGGTCTATATCTAGTAGGCATGCGCGAGGCGAGTGCTCTGTAAAAGAATGCGTATATGCGCATGCACGTAGTCTTTCTTTACAAAGTGACATCGCCAACTACTTGTCTGGCATGCGTAATACAGCATTTTAGTCGTTTGCGTGGATCCATGTGAATGGGGATTTTTGATAATGTTGTCATCTGTGCAAAGAAAAAAACGTTTTTACTACATAGTTGTCATGTAAACATATACCTTTAGTTTTTTTCTTGCTGCTGAAATTGTGTTAGCTGTGGCACAAATAGCAAGGGATGTTGACAACATGATGATGAAGAGGTTGTCATCATCTAGTCGTCTAATCTTACACAGAGTGTAGATGTAATGCAGTTAATTTCAACTTAATAATAGTCTGTTATAGAATACATCGTGGCATGAAGCATGTCACCATTGTTGAGATTTGTATTCCACGTAAGAGGTTATAAATGAGTTGGAAAAGCTGTTTGAGGAGCCCTGCAGTGATCAACCTGAAGCTTTCACCTGCACACCCACTGAAGCTAAGCAGGGTTGAGCCCAGTCTCTATCTGGATGGGAGACCTCCTGGGAGACTGGGTAGCTGCGGGAAGAGGTGTTAAGGAGGCCAGCGGGTCTGATCAACCTGTAGGCTGAGTGGGTCGCAATAAGCTGTACTGAATAAAGGGTGTCTCCCTGGTGTAAAATAGCCCATACATCACATACCCCCAAAGCTCCAGTGCAGTCGCAATAAGCTGTACTGAATAAAGGGTTAAAATAAACCCCAGAAAATAAGGGGTGTAACCCTGGGGCAAAAAAGAATCTCCATTAGTTAGTTTCACATCACAAATAGTTCTTACAATTTACACTCTATTTTTTTTTTCATTACTATTTTTAATGTTTTCGAAAGAACTCTCATATGCTCATCAAGCCTGCATTTATTTGACCAAAAATACAGAAAAAAAGTAATATTGTGAAATATTATTACACTTTAAAATAATGTTTTTCTTTTTTAATATACTTTAAAATTCAGCTTTTGAAATAAATATTTTAATCAGCCATTACTCCAGTCTTCAGTGTCACATGATCCTTCAGAAATCATTCTAATATCCTGATTTATTACCAGTGCTGGAAACAGTTGTGGTGTTTAATATTTTTTGGAACCTGTGATACTTTTTTCAGGATTCATTGATGAATAAAAGGTTAAAAGAACAGAATTTAATCAAAATAGAAAACTTTTCAAACAATAAGCCTTTACTATCACTTATCAGTTTAACACACCCTTACTGAATAAAATTATTAATTTTGCTTTCAAAAAAGAAAGAAAAAATGACGGACCCCAAAGTTTTGAACAGTAGTTTATATTGTTACAAAATGCTTCTATTTTGGAAAGATTATATATTGTTACAAAATATTTTTAACCGCAGAAAGATTTCAATACACCCCATGTTTTAAATGTATGTCTGTAACCTGTGCAGTCTGAACCGCTCTAAGCGGGACTCGAACCCAGGTTGCTGGCATGGGAGGCGGGCCCACTAACAAAAACACCAAAGACCGCAGTTCTCACTAGATGGTCTCAGTTACAAGTCCACCAACATCAGTCTACTAACTCTATAGTTTGGTTAATTTGTCGGACAAAACGGCACATTGAGCATTATAATAGGTCAAATCGCCTGTCAATCTAACTCCCAGCAAAGGGTGAAATGTTGATAGCACTTCCACATGTTGGAAAAAAAAAGTTTTTTTAATACATTACACTTGTGACAGTCAAACATGCATGAAAACACCTTTTACAAAAAAATAATAAAATAAAATAAAATAAAATACAAATAAAATAAAAATATATAAATAGATAAATAATAATGATAATAAATATAGCTGCAAGCAGCAATTACGGGGTCAAGCCAAATAAGGACAGAAAAGAAAATATATTTGAGCCCCTGCCCCTTTGATCACGAAAGTGAAAGTGCCCTTTCCCATTTCTCCTCCCATGGAACGCAATTTCTAACTAGGGAGAAACCATCCTCCAAATCTTGTAAAGTAACGAAACTGACTGCTATTGAGATCTCCTAAAGGAAGAAAACCAACCATGATTAAAATATTGTAAAATAACAAAACATACCATATTGAGATCTTGATCTCATTGAAAACTGACAGTCATTGAAATCTTGTAACCGAACAAAACCAACAGTCACTGAAATCTCGTAAAAGAACAAAACTGACTGTCATTGAAATCTTAACCCAGCAAAACCGACCATCATTGAAATCTCATAACCGAATAAAACCGACCGTCATTGAAATCTCGTAATGGAAAAAAAAACCTAATTAAAATCTCATTAAAGAACAAAACATACCGTCATTGAGATCACGATCTCGATCTCATAGAAAACTGACAGTGATTGAAATCTTGTAACCGAACATAACCAACCATCACTGAAATGTCGTAAAAGAACAAAACTGACTGTCATTGCAATCTTGTAAAGGAAAGACACTGACTGCTATTGAGATCTCCTAAAGTAAGAAAACTGACCATGATTAAAATATCGTAAAATAACAAAAAATACCGTATTGAGATCTCAATCTCATTGAAAACTGACAGTCACTGATATCTCATAACCGAATAAAACCGACCATCATTGAAATCTCATAACCGAATAAAACCAACCGTCATTGAAATCTCGTAATGGAACAAAAAACAAAAAAAACTGTCATTAAAATCTCATTACAGAACGAAACATACCATCATTGAGATCTCGATCTCATAGAAAACTGACAGTCACTGAAATATCGTAATCGAACAAAACCAACCATCACTGAAATCTCGTAAAAGACAAAACCAACTGTCATTGAAATTTTGTAAAAAAAACGACACTGACTGCTATTGAGACACCAACTGTCATTAAAATATCGTAAAAGAACAAAACATACCGGATTGAGATCTTGATCTCATTGAAAACTGATTGTCATTGAAATCTCGTAACCGAACAAAACCAACGGTCATTGAAATCTCGTAAAAGAACAAAACCGACTGTCATTGAAATCTCATAACCGACCATCATTGAAATCTCATAAAAGAACAAAACATTCAGTATTGAGATCTCGATCTCATTGAAAACTGACAGTCATTGAGATCTCATAACCGAACAAAACCAACCATCACTGAAAACTCGTTAAAAAAAAAAACCGGCTGTCATTGAAATCTTGTAAAGGAACAAAACTGACTGCTATTGAGATCTCTTAAGGGAAGAAAACAGACCATCATTAAAATATCGTAAAAAAGAACAAAACATACCGTATTGAGATCTCGATCTCGACCATCATTGAAACCTCGTAATGGAACGAAACCAACTGTCATTAAAATCTTGTAAAAGACAAAACATACTGTATTGAGATCTTGTAACTGAACAATGCTGACTGACAATAGAAAACCGACTGTCATTGAAATCTCGTAAAGGAAGAAAAAAAACTGACCGTCATTGAGATCTTGTCACTGAAATCTCACAACCCAATAAAACAGACATCATTGAAATGTCGTAACCGGGTAAAAGCGACCCTGATTGAGATCTAGTAAATTAACAAAACCGACCATCTTTGAAATCTTGCAAAGGAACAAAATTATTATCCATTTTGGTTTCATGGTGACTTTAAATTCGGCATGAAATGAAAATTCAACCTATCTATTTTCTAATTGCATGCTATTGATCTTATTGTGAACGATCCATCAATGCATTTTTCTTTTTCTTTTTTTTTTTGAGCTCATAATTTTTAATCGAAATGTCATAAGTTGATCTTCAAGTGAAATGACAGACTGGTAATATGCCCAATTTAGTCCACTTAAATCACTTTCTAACAATCAACCTCAAACTCACATTCAATATTTCTCAATATTTTTCAGTAGCCCTTTTCAATCAGATGTACAGTATATCACAATATGAGTGATAAGATCTGCCGCTACTTCTGTTTCAGAGTAAGTGAGTGTGTGAGTACGAATTGAATGATGAGGAAGTTGTCTCTTTGAATGATGCTTTTGTGAGATATTTGGTGGGTGGAGGGGGTGGGTGTTTTTGTCTACAGACATGAACTCTCTTTCTCTCTCACATGTACACTTTACACAAGTAACTGTGTGTGATTACTTCTACAAAGACCATAAGGATAAACCTTCACAACCTGTTGTTCACCCTTGCAATAAACGCACGCTTACCAGGGATTCATCTCCTCATGATCCTGACTGGGTGGCTGAGGGCTGGGAAAGCTGTGAGGGAGGGTTTCCCATGAGCCTTGCCATGGTGTTAAAGAAACACCTGTAGGGTTAAAACTCAAAGCCACTTAGGATAACTTTCATTCCACACATATCTTACACTACACTGCTTGACAAGCACAGAAATATCCTGTACAACCAAAGATATAACTAAAGATCACAAAACATCATATTCAGTACCTGTGTGACTAGATCCAGACTTGGACCTGACCTCCATTAGCAATGGAAACAAGAGTTTCCCAGACTGATCAACAAGTGCACAGAAGATAACGACAGATAGGAGGCAGGAGCAGCCTTCACTCCTCTTCTCTTCACATCAACATTCTCTCTGTTTCATACACATACAAGACATGTGTTCACCTAAACATGTAGTGTGATTAGAGGTTTTTGTGTGCTCCCTTTCTTTCCCAAGCCTATCTGTAATGCACCCATCTGTACTCTTTCTGTGGACAGCCAGCCATCTGCACACTGAAAACTCTGTTACACGAACAAGGATATGAAACATTCTTAGAGTTCAAATGTATCAAATTTTGCTATGTTCATGACTTCACACAAGGTGCTTATTGCAAAGTTAGGGGTGATTTATAAGGAATGCATTTTTGTGTTAAAAAAAAATGCAAAAAAGGGGTGAAAAAACGTAAAGGTCTGTAAAGACATTTTTTAGAATATGAACTTGCTGCATTTTTATAATGTTGTGTTGTGCACAAGATGCTGCAAAGATGCAAGTGCAGCAGTCAAACATGTAGGAAAGTGCTGTGGAATGCAAAAATGCATTTTGAATTAATGGCCGCTTAAGGCCTGTTCACACCAATGATGATAACAATAACGGGAACAATGTCGTTGGAATCACTTTCAGAAAGACTTTTAAAGTCCCCATAAAAATCAAAATGCAGCCTTAAGGTTATGAATAAGTTGGTCTCTCATTTCCGCTAAAATAGATCACGGATTTTCATGACATCACCTCAGACTTCAGCTCCTCATTAAATCTTCTACCCAATCAAATGCTCTCTAGAATCTAAAGCGTCCCGCCCCCTACGTTATAAATAGACACTGAAGCTGTGGCTGAAATCGGTCACTTGTTCACACATTTACTATTTTCTACATGGTGAATGGCACATAGTGCACTATATACTGTAGGGGACAGGGAACGATTAAGACAGTGTAAATATGCTTTCCGTTGAGGCGAATGAAGTCTGGTTTCACATTAGTGTCACGCGAACCGCCACAGTGTGAACACCGGTCCAGAGACACGATACCACAGAGTGGATCACATCCGTGAGTCATCTCAGACCACAAAACATATCGGACCCATTTGAATTCTGCACAGAACCCTGCAAACATGCCCCATGCTGGCTAGGGCCAGCCCACACCAAACCTAAACAGGCCCAGTGCAGACTTGCCCAGGCGAGGCCCACAGCTTTGGGCTCACTGCTGGCTCTCTGTGAGCAGTCCACACTAGCGAACTGCCCACATTAAGCCCATGATGGCCCAGTGTGGCCCAGCCCATTCGGGCCCAGAGCAACTTTTGTACCTTTGGACCCATGCAGATTTTGTGTAGGCAGCCCACTTTCGTTTCCCATGCTCTGTTTGGCTGTATTTTTATACAGTATTTTCTGTTTTCTTAAATTACATACAAATGTATGTAAAATTATAAAAATTAAAAGATGATAGATGATAAAATGGTCAAATGTCTGGCAGTAAAGTAAAATCTCCTTATTTAAATAAGCTGAAAACACTGTCACATGACCAGCAGAAACAGAACATTAAACGCTAACAGATCTGTCTAGATCTCAGCATCTTTACTTAGTACAATGCAGTTTGACTATTTCTTTCATACAAAACTTTTAGATGTTGATTTTTTTTAATTGAAAATAGTACATTTTGAAGTCACCGTTATGGAGGTGAGCGTTTGCTTTAGTTGGGCTCTTGACCCTTGACTTTTCAGCATCAATTGTTGTCTGATTGTTATAATTGTATGTTACTGAAGCACCTTTGTTTTAGCAAAAAATGCTTCTATTTAGATGAAGTTGATCACTTATTGATGATTCAGTCATCATGTAGTGGTCAGAATCAAAGAGATTTACATTTTACAGAGTATGATTTAAGGAATATTTGAGTGTCAGATGCCCCTACCAGTCATTGATGAATATTCTTTTTTTTAACAATCATTAACTGTTATTTTTATTAATGGTAAATGTGTGGCACCCTGTGCTGCCAGATTTATTGTTGTAGATTAATAGTGCGGGCCCTGTGTGGGCCCAGTGAGGGATTCCTGGGGGCCAAGTGAGGGCTGCCTGTGCAGGGCCAGCGCTAGGGGGCCAACGTTTTGCCAATGAGCACATTCTCAGGGGCCCTGCGCTGGCAGCCTCCTGGGGGCCCTTACGCTAGCCCTAAGTGGGCCCGTAAAGGGCCAGTGCAGGCTTGTTTGCAGGGAATGCTTTTTTAAAGAGATATGGTGTAGATGAGGAGGAGAAACGGTTAGAGATTAGAAGAAAACTGAGGTTTTACCAAGCTCAACGGCTCTGGCCGAGCTGTGATATAAACAAAACGCTATTGGCTATTTTAAAGAAGGGGAGGAGCTGTTCAATAAGTCCCACCCTGTCTTCCTGTTTCAGCTTAAATTACATCAACACATTGAGTAATGCTGCGTGTTCCAAGGCACTTCAGTGGGGCTTTAATAAAACTTTGACAACCAATCAGAGTGCATTCTGCTTTAAAAAACTTGAGCTTTCAAAACAGCAGCTATGACATAACTGCAGCACGTGTTCTACAGAATGTTATTGTGCATTAGTGTAGATGTTAAATAATATACAGTAGTTATTGCTATACTGAAAATCCTCATTTTGGATTTTATATGCAATTCAAATACATAAATCTCAAATTCAGGCATAAATATTTATTTGAGTGTGCCCAATGCTGAAGAACCCACTTACAAATACAGAGGCAAAAGCACAAAGCCTTTCAGGTTTTTATTAGCTCTCAGTAACCTCTCATCAGCTGAAACACAAGTGCTTTATTCTTCTTCTCAAAGTAAAGACAGTTCAGAAAACAAGAATGAAAAAGAAAAAAAAACAGGCGTCTGGCATCCAAACATTTCTACCCCTGGAGCGATTGCAGCACCATTCATGATCTTCATCATGACATCATAGATTGCCACCTTTACCTGCTGTGCTGTCAAGTTAAAAGACACCGACTGCAGTTCTTTCCACCAAACATTAAGTGACTTAATAACATATTATTTTCTCTTTATGCGTGAAAAAGACACAAGAACACCTCGTGTTGTATATTTATAACCACAGAACAGCAGTGTTGTTGCTATGGTGCCTGATGTAATGCCGACAAAATAGACAATTAACCTACTGTTTATTTTGTAGTCATTCTATTAGTTTCTTAGCAAAACAGGTCATCAGGGGCATTCACAAATCACCAGTACCTGACAAAACCCCCTGCCTCTGGTTCACAGGTGCTTGAGTTTGTGTGATGGCAGAAGGTTGAATGATGCTCTGTCGCTTGAGGACAGATTGCTTTGACATGTGTAACCTCTGAAAATATGATCGAAAACATCAACTAGCCTCATTGCTCTCTATCTACTTCCTCTTCCCAGAATAATCATCCCTGTTTCTCCCCACCTCCATTTCTCTTGACTCCTGTCTGCTTATTCCTGTGAAAGTCTCCCTCCCTCTCTCTTTCCCTGAATATCCTTCTTGGCCTCAGGAGGTGTTATGACAGTAAGGATGGAGTGTGTGAAGAGCAAGAAGGAGCATGAAGAGAGATCGTGCTGGGGGCGAGCTGGATGGAGGGTAGACGGGAGTTTAAAAAAAGGGGCACTGTTTCAGAAAAGTAGCCTGGAGAGACAGACATCAACCACCATTCGGGCTTCCATTCAGACCTGCCCGTCTCACCCACCACACTAATGGTTTGGGGGGGGGGGAGTAACACATAAACACACATGCACACACACACGTACGCATGTCTGGTTTGCTTTCTCTTTGGGGACTCTCCATAGACATAATGGTTTTTATACTGTACAAACTGTATATTCTAAACCTAACCATCACATTTTTACATTTTCAAAAAAACTCATTCTGTATGATTTATAAGCTTGTTTCTCCATGAGGACCTCAATTTAGGTCCCCACGGTGACAGGAATCTCATCTTTGTGGGGACATTTTGATGCAGGAGGTAATACACTCGCCATTCCCTCATAATGTAGGGAATACCAGGTACACAAACACACCTGTCTATAGAGAATTCAGTGATGAAATTGTTGAGGTTTAACCACAGGGCAAAAAAACAAAACACCCAG
>RJVU01026577.1:2632184-2660801 GCA_003731715.1 Anabarilius grahami
TTTTTTTTTTTAATAAATTTTATTCAAGTATGCGTTAAATTGATTTAAATTGACATTTAGAAATTTATGTTGCAATGTTTTTATTTCAACTATTCAATAACTACTTCTGTTTGACTTTTTTTGTTCAAAAAAATTCTGAAAATGTATCATGTTTTCTGCAACTGTTTTCAACATTGATAATTATAAGAAATGTTTCTTGAACATCAAATCATCATATTAGAATGATTTCTGAAGGATCATGTGACACTGAAGACTGGAGTAATGATGCTGAAAATTCATAAAATAAATGACATTTTAATATATATTAAAATAGAAAAGAGTTGATTTAAATAGTAATTATATTTAGGAATATTATAGTTTTTACTGTATTTTTGATCAACTTGAATGGTAATTTTGTGATGTACTGATTTGTGTACTTATACTTTCTGATGCTTGTGTTTCTTGCAGTACTTGAGAATGAACTTCAAGCCAGAATTGATCAGATCTTTAATCAGCTGGAGCGACTCGAGATACTAGCCAGTAAAGAGCCTCCAAACCGACGCCAAAATGCCAAACTGTGAGTGCATCAGTAAAAATATCCACTAGTGCCTTCTTGAATCCAGTCCTCGTCTTGATCAGAGGTTGGTTTCTAAAGAATGGTCAACTAGAGCAAAATACACACAGATAGCAGTCCAGTATGAGAGTGAGTGGAAGCTGGACTATAGACTGCCTCAACGTTGTAGGTTCAAAGATCAGAAGATTCATAAACTACCGCAATCGTGTCCAACATGGGAAGCCAAGTTGCTCTTGGAGGGTTTTCCCTGTAGTAAATACATAATGTAAGTTGCATTGAATAAGAAAGCCACTGCCAAATGAAGAATAATGTGATGTGATGTGAGGTGATGACGGTTAGGAGTGTTTGTGTTGTGTGCGCGCCCCGTGGCAATGAGATCCAGTGAAAACATTCCGTCTGCAGTCACGTCATCACCAACATTCCTGTCGTGTGTGGCAAAGCCTGGCTAAAGCACTGCACAAACACACCTGAGGCCAACACACCTGTTACACTCACTCACAAAACACTGAATATCATACAGACGCTTCCTGAAGAGTGCCTGTATGACAATGTGTATGCATGACCTCAAACACTCTACACAGAAACAACATAATCTTCTCACAATCCAGCTTAATGGTGGCAAGATGGTCTAACAATGGGAATCATTGTTGTAACGGAGGGAGTTTCTGTAATTTAAGTGTTTGTTAGACCTATATCTGTTCTAATACATACATACATGTTTTTCTGTATTTGGTCAAAACAAGTGAACAATAAGGATTTTGTCTGTTGGCCAAGTTTTTAGATGTGTGCCCTTGAGCAAGGCACCTAACCCCCAATCGCTCCCTGGGCGCCACAGCAAAATGGCTGCCCACTGCTTCAGGTTTGTCTGTCCACGGTTTGCATTGTGTGTGTGTTCACTCACTACTCCCTAATGTGTTCTGAGTATGGGTTACCATACTTGGCCTTCATACATACATATATATATATATATTGTGGCGGGGTGAAGAAACACACGACAAGTGGGTTGCGGTGAATGTCCCCGGAGGNTTTATTAATGTTAATATTAATATAATTAACTTTAATAGTATTTTTTTTATCATTTTTAAAATGAATTTTAACAGTCATTAAAACAGTCCATGTAAAAATATACAAAATCATCACTAATAAATATAAAAAGATTTTTTAGATTAATTTTCAATAATAGCTGGCCTGAAATTCTCTTACACTAGCCCTGAGCCTTTGTATAATAAGTGGTGTAAATAAAATGTGAACATTTTGATTCAAAACTCATTTTTAGCTGTTACTGAGAGCAAAATCTCTTTATACTTAAATGATCAGGTACTTTACAGCTATTGCATCACTAGACAATCCCTGCTGGCTGCTGTGTGGTCCAAAAGACACTCACTGTGTTTTTCTTTCTGTAGGCGTGTTGATCAGCTAAAGTATGATGTGCAGCATCTTCAGACAGCCCTGAGGAACTTCCAGCACAGACGTTACGCTCGCGAGGCCCAGGAGAGGGAAAGAGAGGAGCTCTTGAGCCGAAGCTTCACAACAAACGTCAGTAGACCACACACGTTCCTCTGCATACTTTTTGCCCAAACTGTTTCATTATCACTCATCAGTCTATAAACATAGCATCACACTACAAAGAAGGCATGATTTTCACAGTGCTGTGTGCTTTTTTTTGTGTAGGATGCAGACACCTCCATCCCTATTGATGAAACCCTGCAGTTTAATAGCAGTCTACAAAACGCTCACAGAGGAATGGACGACCTGCTGGGCTCAGGCTCCAGCATCCTTAATGGCCTGAGAGACCAGAGGAGCACGCTTAAGGTCTGTGTGACACAGAATACAGGGCGGATTTCATCGGAGACCAGGAAGGGGAATTTTTTTTATCCTCTTATCAGGGTGTTTCTAAACATTTCAAATAGTGCTTGACTGATTGCTGGTAAAGTGCCGATGGCAGTTTAATCATAGCCAAATGAAGTGTATACAAGATTGAGGAAAAACAATACATCTATTGATCCATTTAAAATTAAGTAACTGTTTAACAGTAGGTGTTTGAGGCAGTGATATTTTAGTATTATTTATATACTATTATATTAGTTATTCACATTTTGAATTGTTAGTTTATGCTTTTATAATTTTTTTTTTTTGTCATTATTATTTTTTTTCTTTTTAAATTATATTTCTATTTAGATTTATTTTATTTCAGTTTTAATTTTATTTCAGTGCAGGGTTCCTACGCAGTTTAGAAAAATTTGGAATTTGATTTTCGTAATTTCCAGGTCTGGAAATGTATAGATAATAGAAAACCGAGTAGGGAAAAATATGTTTCTCCAGACTATTGCCCTTTTTCAGTTTTTGAAATATATAAAATGAAGAATTTCTAAAAATAAATGTATCATACAAGCAGAGTGTTTAGTACGGAAGAGGATTAGGGCCAAGCAATAATAAAAAAATAAAACCATCTTGAGATTAAAGTTGTTAAATTTCGAGAAAAAACTCGTTAAATTTCGAGAAAAAACTCGAGATAAAGTGTTGAGAATAAACTCGTTAAATTACGAGAAAAAACACGTAAAATTTTTTTAAAAAGTCGAGATAAAATGTTGAGAATAAACTCGTTAAATTACAAGAAAAAACACGTAACATTTTTTAAAAAAGTCGAGATAAAATGTTGAGAATAAACTCATTAAATTACGAGAAAAAACTCGTTACATTTCAAGAAAAAAGTCGAGATAAAATGTTGAGAATAAACTCATTAAATTATGAGAAGAAACTCGTTACATTTCAAGAAAAAAGTTGAGATAAAATGTTAAGAATAAACTCATTAAATTATGAGTTTATTCTCAACATTTTATCTCGACTTTTTTCTTGAAATTTAACAATTTTTCTCATAATTTAACGAGTTTGTTCTCGAAATTTAACAAGTTTGTTCTCGAAATTTAACAACTTTAATCTCGAGATGGTTTTATTTTTTATTATTGCTTGGCCCTAATCCTCTTCCGTAGTTTAGTGATTAATCAGGCAGTAAATAATCAAGCAGGTCAAACCAGCAATGGAGAAAGGAGCGAACGATCATCTAAATCAGAGTACTTTGCTGTTTGGTGATCGTGCAACATCAAATCACGATTACAGTATCAAACTGATGTGTTAGAGGTGAATATATGCAGGTTGTAAAGCGTTTAAGGTTTCTTCTCATCATGTAAATGTCATCACTTCGAGAAAACCAATGGAAAAAAAAACAACAACTGAGAATATAAAAATATTTACCGATGACTACTATATTCCAAAAATAATGCTGTATGAACCATATATGTTAAATATGGTCTGAAAAATTGTGTGGAAGGGAGTTTGGAAATTTGAGTCTGGAAAAGTATAGAATTTTGAAATGGAAAATGTAAGGAACTCTGTCAATTAATGAAAACGTTTTAGTTAACAATAACAACACTGGTTGAGGTCATGCATGCACATACAGACAATGACTGTGTGTTTCCAGGGAGGAGTATGTGCTCTTCCTGAAGCTCCTCTGATTATCACAGAGCGTGAGAGACCGTCTCTGACGGTGGTTTTGGGGAAATGGAGGGTGATGTGTACCTCAGATGTTTTACTGAGTGAATGAATGTGTCTGTTGCTCACTGTATTAAAGAAAGCTGCAGATTCTTGGTAACATCTTGCACCTTCTCTCTTTTTTTTTTCTTTTCTCAGGGTACCCATAAAAAGATGTTGGATGTCGCAAACATGTTGGGTTTGTCGAACACGGTCATGCGTTTGATTGAGAAGCGAGCAACACAGGACAAGTTCATCATGATGGCTGGAATGCTGGCTACTTGCTTTGTCATGTTCCTGGTGGTTAAATACCTTAGCTGAACTTTCCCAGCTTTAGCCAACCTTGCTCCTTGATCCCGTCAGATGCTCATTCCAGTTTTCATGGCACATGCATCACATCTATGAAAATTGCAGATGTGTGCTGAAGGAAGTCACACAACTGCTTCTTTGCAGGATGACTGTCAGTATCTTCACTAATCTTTTGTGTCTCTATTTCTTCATCTAGTGTATTTGAACTGATTTTCAAATAAGCAGTTTAAACACATTAGTCTCTGCTAGTCTGAACTAAAAATATTCAGTGCTCCTGTAGTTCAGTTTGGCTGTTGCTGATGGTGTCAGAGCAAATAGTCATTAAAATGTACTTTAAAATGGTCTGTTATCTGGCTCTTCATCGCCATCTTTTGGAGAACAAACCAAAAATGTTTGGTTATTTAATACTGATTTTGTACTGTATTATTCCTAACACTTCAAACCTGTAAATATAGATTCTTGGAAGTTTTTGTGCAATAAACTCGTCACCCGTATACATCCAGCTGCCCTAAAATGTAAAACTTGTTTCATACTGTTAAACTTTCTATGCCTGGATCTAAGCAGGAGCCACAGCCCCCGGCAAACAGGAAATGAGACGTCTTATTGGACATCTGCTGCATGGATCTTGACGCTCTGTGTGCGCACATTCACACACGCTCAGGACCCCAGCAGCAGAATCCTCAACAATGTTCTCCTGCAACAGTCATATATCATTGATGTTTTTGCCACTGTTGCTGAAATTCATGTGCTGTTGACCAAGATACCGTAAAGCTCCTAATATAGACTTAGAGTTTATTTTAATAATTTGTTCATAGTAATGCTCAATCATGATTTTTTTTGTGTGAGAAAATGAGATAAAAATGTGAAAGTAGAAAAAATGTCACTTGCAGTTCTTTTCCAATATAGTTTAGGATAGTATTAGAAAGACAAATGCACACAGTTAATGCTTATATCTGATCAAACACATATTTTAAGGTATTAAAAACCCGTCTCTGTAATCCGACAAGCAGGACGCACTGGTAATTGAAAGATAATGACATTTAATATAGATAATTACTTCTTCCTCTATATAATTCCTGGTGAAAACTTTGCAACAAGACTCAATCTACGGCGAGTGAAGTACCACCCAACAGTGCCATCTAGTGTTTGAAAACAACAGCTGTAAAATTGACACCGTCATTTGGGTGAACTTCATTGTGGCGTTAAATTAGGGTTTGTTTTACCAAACCCTTAGTAAATGTATCACTAAAATCTGACAACATTAAAGATAACATTGTTTCAAGTTAATTTATATAGACAGAACATTTTTTGGAACTATACTTGCTCAAAGGGCTTGTTCCACAGTAAGGTAAATCCATCCCAGAAGGAAAGCTCTTTGTGGGGGTTTTGATCTTAGAGTGTACAAAAATAGTTAAAACACTTTTAGTACAAAAAAAATGCCTTAGTTTGACTAGTAACACTGACAAAAGGTTATTAATCAGTAACCGGACCTGTCCAATATAACATTTCCTAATGGGTCAGAATACACATCTATAGGCTACTTTTGTCATGTGACTGGCTAAACAAAGACTATTATTTTATCAGGTTATTTCTACATATAGCACAGATGACCTTGCAATTTGATTCACTTGTTGCCATTTTCTGATGGCTTGCAGCTGGTTTTGCTCTTCCTGGGGTTCACCACTAAACAGTAAGGGACAGGTCATGGTGGTTTGCAAAACAAAATAGCCTGATGTTAAAGTGCAATTTTATTTATTTGCATTTCTATATCTTCCTGTTTTTTTAAGTGCAAACTTCATGTCCTGCTGATGTTCAAACCAAGGCTTTTTTGGAATGTTATTTTAAGTTAACCTAAAATCTTAATGCAAAGTTATACAGCTGTAGTATAAGGCCGTTAAGGGCGCTCTGCTTTAGGAACATTTTTATTCAATGAAAAAAGGTTTTAGTACTACTTCATATAAACATGGATAAAAAAAAAAATACCTGTACACCAGAATTACAAGTCAAAGTTTTTATTTGCTGATGCATCAAGGAGGAATAAAAAAAAAAAAGCTAATGTCATTGCTGCCATTTACAGTACGTCACCAAAAGTTGCCACATTCTGTCCCCTCCACTGTCCAAACACACTCCTGACCTCTGTAGTACCAGCCCTGATTCATGTTTACATATGCTTTTTTCCCCCATTTTTAATTTCATTATTTTTTTATTAGCATTTTAAATGGGTGTTACAAACCTTTATTTTACAGTTTCACTACGTTAACTTATTTACATTTAACTAATTGTACAGAAAGAAAACATTCCAAAAACGAAAAAAATAATTTAAAATCAAATAGAAAATAAAATTATTGCAGAATACTACAATCATACAGTTGTTACAAGATGCAAAAACAGCATCTCAATGTACATTTTTCAGTGCAAGATTTCACAATTTCAATAAGGGATGGGAACCTTCAAATCCCAAAGTGTAACTTGTTATACAGTTTCAACTGCCTGTGACATTATAAAAACTTTTGACATCAACATGTGTGATGTCTGTTTTGTCCACTATTTTCTGATCATTTATATTGATTTACAACCAATCAGCAAAAATAGCTTAACACTGTTGAGTGCTGAGTATGGCTTTTATTTTAATCATCTTGTTTCGTGATACCCTTTGATCAGAGTATAGTACAATGGTTTTTGATGATTGGTGTGCTGAAAATGACCACATATGATAATCCTACAGCAAACCAATCATCAGTTTATCACAGCCTGGTTTTTAAATAGCAGGCTTAAGTGTATCTTTGCATATTCATACAATGTGTTAATTCTTAAACTGCAACTTTCATGAATGCTTAGTACGCAGAAAAACAATCTCCAAAAGTGACCCTAAAGACCACCCATTATCAACTGTATACAACCACGCTAAAAGCCCACAACAAAGATCTTGATTATGGCTTCAGCAAGTGAGCTTCTGGATACAAGAAACACGTCAGGAAAAAAAACAAAAATTTGACATACAAAATGAAACAATACGCCAGTGGTTTCCTAGTTGTAAGATCCATGTCTTGGCCTATAAACCAACTCATACTCCTTGTGTTACATACCTTAACCAACCTAGCTCCTGGTTCAGGACATACAATTTCATAACATTGCAATCTCAAAAGGCAGACAAGATCTTATTCTGTCCTCAATTTAAATGCACCCCTAAACAGCCTTGTTGAGGTCACCCTAAGGTAGCAGAGGACATAGAGGACAGAGGAGGACTATGGGTCACCAGACTGAGCCACCCATTAGCTAAAACTCTTCAGCTTTACACGCTGCTTGGCCAGGCCTTCTCTTTGAGAGAAGCCGGACTTTCAGGAGCCATGGTTTGGAGGGTGCTGAAGGTCCTGCCCTGAGAAGATAGGATGCAGAAGTGGGTGTAGCTGTAGGGCAGCCGCTGCCGCAGCAGAGGCTGGCCGAGGGGCGAAAAGCGTTGGGTAGAGGGCAGCATGGGGGATGTGGTGTAGAGCAAGAGGGGTGTGATGAAGGGCAGAGGCTGGTATAATATGTATGGGCTGGCCTGAAAGGAAGGCAGTGTGGTGGGCTGGAATCAGGCCAGTGTGTCCTAAAGAGTGACCCAGTGAATGGCCCAAAGAATGGCCCAGTGGTGACAAGGAGATAGGAGTTAGATGATGTTGAGGTATGTGGTGCACCTGGGCTAGCTGGGCATGGTGGGGATGATGTGGGTTATGGGGATGAAGGCCCATGGCAGCAGCGTGGTGCTGCAGGATGGCGTGCTGCACTGTGGTAATAGAGGTAGCAGAAGCAGCAGAAACTGTAGGTTGCTGGATGTGGATAGGCTGCAGTGCAGCTGGTGGTGGCGGCGGTGCAGGGGCAAGGTTAGCCGCTGCTGCCAAGTTAGCTGCCGCTGCAGCAGCTGCAGCTGAGGGGAAGCTCTTCACCTGCTTGGCCAACAGTTGCTGTTGAATGTGCTGTTGAGCTGCTTGCTGCAACTTGCTGTATTTCTCCATTTCCTCTGGGGTAAAGGTGATTGGTTGACTTTCTAAAGGGGCAAGACCATCCTCTTCAGCTTCCATGCCCATGTCCCCATCCTCCATTGTGGGAGGGGGGTAACCAGGGTAGGCATGCATAGAAGGCTGCGGTCCCATCTCGGGCCCCATTAGATGCCCGTCCAACATCGGGTTACTGGGGTCTTGTCTTGGCTCACCTTGGTATTGTGACACCATCATTGCTGGATCCTGCTCATATTGTGGCTGAGACTCATGAAGGGCTGGAGGGTCTGAGGGTGGATGTCTAGTCTCCTCGGGCACTGCAGCATTTGATACAGCCTCCTCCAATTGCTGCTTTTGTTGTTGCTGTTGTTGAACTGGTGGCTGAGGTGGAGGTGGAGGAGGAGGTGGGGGAAACTCACGAATGGGTTCTACCAGGATCACTTCATTACTATCGGAATTTTTCCCCAGTTCAGACTTTTCACTCTCGGTTAAGCGTGTAAGAGGAAGTAATGGTGGCTTCCTTCCTGCTTGGAGCTTGCCAAAAAGAGACAACATACTTTTGTTTCCAAGGGCAGGGGGGAGCTTGGGCCCAAAGTATCCCTGTGGAGGGTCCTTGATCTTGATGCCTGTCTTAGTGCCAGTACTAGATTCATCCCCTCCCTTTCTAGATTGGATTTTCTCCAAGAGTTGTCGAGCTGTGAATGAATTTCGATGTTCTGCAGCACCTCCACCCTCCTTTGAGGAAGCTCCACCACCACCTCTAGTTCCTTGTACAGATGAAGAATTGCTGTTTCGGGATTGTGTGCGGGAAGAAGACCTAGGAGACTGGGAACGGTAGATTCGCGATCGGTTGAAATCCCGTCGCCGTGTTGAGCTGTCAGATCGCCGGCTGTGACCATGTCGATGTGGAGAGCCCTTGGTGGAGCTAGATGAACGACTGGCAGAGCTACGGCTGCGACTGTAGCTGCTGCGTCTGTAGGAACGGGCGCTGCTACTCCTACTACTACGACTGGAGCTGCGACTACTGCTCCGTTGGTGTCTTCGCCGATGATGTTTCCTGCGGCTATGTGAGCGTGAACGTGAACGCGAGTCTTCCTCTGAAGAAGATGAGGAGTAATGTCGCCTGTGAGATCGCCCACTATCACGCCTCTCATAGTCTGAGTCTGAGGAGGGTATTCTTGATCTGTGGCGACGTTCTTCATCACTGTAGTCACTGTAGCTGTCTGAGTAGCTATGGCTACGGCGACTGTAAGCACTGCTCCCTGCTGAGGAACGCTCTGAGCTACTTGAGTAGGATCGACTGCGTGACTTTTGTCCTCTGTGGCGTCTATGGTTGTGGTCTCCTCGACGAGACGACCTACTACGTGATCGTCCAGAATCATCACTGCGGTGTCTGCGCTGCTCACGTGGTGGTGTGGAGCGACGGCGAGCTGGTCGAGAACGTTGAGAGGATGATCCTCCATCCTCCTCACTGTCACTGCTTGGAGGTCGACCTCCACTTAAGCTCTTTTGGGCTGAGGCAGAGCAGGAGGCAGCAGGTGCATTGGTGTCAGATTTAAGACGTTTAGTACCATTGTGTTCCTCTTTAGAGCTAGGTTTTTCTGCACTGCCTTCCTCAACTCCAGACAACTGAGACATTTTGTGGGACCGTTTTCTCTTTCCTCCCTCAAGGGATGTGCTTACTCCTGATGACTGAGCAGTGGATACTCCATCTTTGTCATCCTTGTCTTTCTCTTTTTCCTTACTGCCACTTCCCTCTGCTTCAATTTCATCAGTGCCACGTGGTTTATTTTTACTTTTCTTTCTTTTATGTTTCTTTTTCTTTTTTGCTTTCTCTCCTGGTGTCTCATTCTCCAACTCCCCCTCCACTGCTGCTTTTTCTTTACGTTTGGAACGCTTGCTAGACTTCTTGTGTTTCTTCTTCTTTTTCTTTTTCTTAGACCCTGCAGACACATCTTCATTACTTTGTAATTTCTGCTCATTGTTCTCGCTCGCAGCACCCTCCCCTTTCAATAAAGATTGTTCTTTTTGAACAGTACTGGGTCCTGCAACCGATGTAGCAGTGCAAGTCTCTCCACTAGTGTCAGGAGTCCTGTCTGTGTTTTCAGGCTTAGACCCCTCTTGTCCATCAGTGCTAACGGCCTTGGCAGGTTTGATGTTTTTGCTTGCCCAGTTTCCTTTGTTTCTTGAAAGTTTGAAGTCAAAGTAAAGAGGGTTACAACTGTAGGAGAGAGATGGCTGAGCCTTAGTAAATTCCAACAATTCAGAAGGCCATTGCAAGGTAGTGCTTTCATCCTTACTTAGCACAGGAAAGAAAGGCCCAGTTGGCATGCGGGGACCTGTGTCTGGAGACTCTGATATCCCTTGCTTGGCATCAGCTGGTTGGTTCGAGCTAACTACTACTGCTGTATCACTTTGCCCTGCAGTTGTACTACCTGATTCTTCCTCTGTGTTCACTTTAGCTAATGTGGGGGAGGGATTTAAGTTTTGTGCCTGTGCAGGTTCATTCTCAGGGTCTTTTTCAGATGTGCAGCTGCTGACTTTGATATGTTTTTGCTCTCCAACATTGCCTGCTGCTGCCTTCTCATCTTTTGCTCCATCCTCATCCTCCTTGCTATCACACTGGTCTGTAGCCTTCATGAAAAGCAGAAACTGGAAATGGGGCTTGACCCGACAATGTGCAGGAGGTACGTAATGGTAATACTGTGGCTCCTGTCCAGAGTAACCTTCCTCCTTTTTCATCATCATCTTCAACTTGTTCAAAGTGGAGGCCAGGGCTGCTCCATCATCTGATTGTGACTGCTCTTCTTCACCCTCATCCCCCCCACCTCCTCCTCCTCCTCCACCACCACCTCCTTCTCCTCCTCCTCCTCCTCCTTCTCCTCCTTCTCCTCCTCCTCCTCCTCCNCTCCTGCTTGGGGGATATCATTGGTAGATGCTACACCTATATCCTCTCCTCCAGTCTTTTCTCCTCCCTCTTCCTGACCTTCTTCTCCTTCCACTGTCTCTTCACCATGGTCTGCAAAGAAAGCTGCAGCTGTCTCAAGTTTGACTGGGGCTTTCTTAGCAAAAGAGAAGGAGACACTGACTTTGGGAGCCTGTGAGCCTCCAGAGGATGTTGGAGAAGAGCTAGTCTTGTTAAACCCAAAGCTGATGGTAGGGCCTGTTCTAGGGGAGCCTTGACCACTAACACTAGAGATTCCCTTATCTTCAATAACCTCTGTGTTGGTATCCACTGTCATAGGCACACCATCCATGGAGTCTTCCCCCTTTTCTCCATCTACTGCCACTGTGGTGGTTTTAAACATAGGGCCACTACCAGGGACACTGTAAAATAAATTAAAGAATGAGACAATTTGCTACAACTGGCAACACTTTGAAGACAGACTCAGAATTTTACTTACTGGTCTTGCTGTTTCCTCTGTTCGGCCAGTTCATGAAGCCGCCGCAGCATCCGCTCCTGTTTTCTGCAATCCTTTTTGGAACGAGAAGACACATTCCGAGCATACTCCCTCTGCTTCAGCTCTTTCAGTCTCTGTAGGATTAGACAGAGAGGAATAAAAACTTACTGAAAGTGTTACAATCTGGAGCTACACATCTGAAAAAGACGTTGAATGTGAAGAAAATTATGACATGTTCAAATGTTGTTGGTTAGTATAGACATGCCTATGTGAATCTCTCCTACCTGCTTGTGTGCATGATCGTAGGAGTTGATATGATTGTCAAACTCCTGATGTTTCTGGTATTGCTTATCACACAGTTCACAGTAGAAGTTGGCCCTCAGTTCCTCTAGAGCTTTAGCGATGGCTTTTTCCTTCTCTGCATAATCCTACAAAACAAAGAACATCATATCATGAAACATTAATGGAATCAGGTTGATTGGGTGTGGAAAACTGGCTTGCATTGGCAACTTTTGGCATTTGGGGGATAGGTATATCAACATGTTAATATACTGTACATGTAGGATAGTTTGTCAGGAGAGACATCATGTGAGAAAGAGACAAATTAATTATAAGCATGCTTATAACCTCAAATGGCTTTAGAGAGAGACACAATCCACTTAGGTTACCCACAGTTATCCTCAATGATGTTTTTGTATGTTTGTTTGTATGTGGTTGAGCTCCAGTGGAACAAGAGAAGCTTTGTACCCGTCCAAGGCAAGTGACTGTGACAAATCGATCTCAAACATTCACTGAATTTTAACTAGATAAGACTTGCATTTAATCTACGACAAATTAGGAAATTGGGAAGAACTGTAAGGAAAGAGAAATTATGTGTGTAGGTTTGACAGAAATTTTCAAGACTAACAGAAAAGGGCAATGAACCCTGTTGCTTTCATAGAATTTCACCTTGTATTTTTGACGCAGTTCCTCTGTGTCTTCTTTTTCAATTTCCAACACCCGGCGTTTCTCTGTGGCATCTTCAGCATAGTCCAGCTGTGGGCACACGTGCACACGGAGGTTAGAGGAGCACACATAAAAATTAACATTCATTATGAAAAGCAAGTACAAGCAACAATGTTCTCACCTCCATTTCCATTCGCCCCATTCCCATGACGTCATATTTGAGGACGATGGGCACTGGGTCAGTTCGTCCTATGAGGTTGGGGGCGAGAGGCAGAGAGAGAGACATAGGACAGAGATTAGACTTTTGTTCAGATATAAGAGAAAACTCGGGGCGGGACAGCCTGCTTAGAGCACAGGGTGCTGGGTTAGAGAGACTGCCTTCAAGTGCAAGAGACCAGAAAGCTACAGTGAACCAAACTCTAGCCATTCTCACAGCTTCATGTGCAGCTCTCCTCTAAAAGGCCATTCCAGGTGCTGCAATATGACTAACTAAGGTTTAATCATTTACTGTTTGAGTTTGCTGCCAATTTTCAGTGTATGCAGTTCATTACAAAATAAAAAGTACAAGCTGCTTCCACTGAAAGAAGCAAGGGACAGAAAACAAAAAGGGGAATGTTGGACTGAAGATTTCACTGAATTTGCTGCAGTGTCCCTACAGTGGCCTGCTTAAGGGCCTGTCTTATTTCTCACTTACTTTCTTCCTCACTTTCTGTTATCGCCCTCCCTCTCTTTTTAGCCAAGTCTCAATGCAGTATTGATTGTGTTCAGTCTAACTCATGTTTTTAACGTTGGGTTGCCAGGAGTATTTAAGAGAGGGAGGAGATATCAGCATTCACTGCATCTTTTCACAGTACTGTGACAACACTGACTACCAGATCCAAAGTGTGTGTCTTATAATATTCTCCTCTTTACACCCATTTATCTAGTTTATGTAGGTCTAAACCCTTTGAGCTGCTCAACTTTCCTACCTGGCTGCAGGCCACACCTGGATGCAAATGAGGTTTATGTCCCATATGATATCCTGAGATAGTACTTTCTTTTACTGATAGTCATAGCCTGTCATATGTTTTATATATGCAAGCTGTGAAAAGACCTAGATCAGAGGAAAAGTAACATCAGAAAAAATGAACACAAATCAGAATGAAACAAAAGAAAAAAAGACAATCAAAACTACATTGAAGATTGACACATAATTGCTTAATCCACTCATAACCAGCCAAACGAAGCAGAGAGAGAGTGAGAGTGAGAGAGAGAAAGAAAGAAAGAGAGACACAGGGAGTGAAAGACGGAGAACAGAGAGAATAAGGACACAAGCACTGAGCTACAGCAGCAGAGTGACGTCAAAGGCCAGAGGTTGCCATGGTGACAGTGCAGGGTTGGGGAAAGGATGTACTTACCTGGGAGAGTGTGGGGATGGGGTGGGGGTGGCAAACATACAGACACAGAGACAGGAAAGGGTGGGGGTTTCAAATAAAGGAGAAAAGGCACAACAACAGAAGTCATACTAATTTGCGGCTGCACAGGCTAGCACCATGGTCACAGTCAATCAGACTCCAATCAATCGTTTGGATTTCAGTTTTTTTTTCCTGTCAGTCTTCCTCTTTTTTGTCAATTTTTTGGGGGGGAAGTTGTTCAAGTTTTAAAAGCAGGATCAGTTCATACCCTTGGGCTGATGTAAATGACAAAAGGCAAGAAAAAATTGTGAATAACATCAGGAGCCACTTTTTTTAAATTCCACACAGGGCTAGGAATTTAACAAAAAAAATTATATTAGTGATTTTTTTTTTTTACAATTATTTAACCATTACCCATGTACATTACAATTACGTGATGCCTAAATGCCCTTAAGCATTGAAATGCTGATTTGAAACTGACAATTTTTTTTTAGACAAAATGGTATGCATTTTTCAATATTTTCAATACCATGAAAATAATTTTCAGTCCATTAGTATTGGCCATAATTTTAATATCAGTTCATTCATATTTTGTTACCGGTTTAAAGATAAATAACCTTTGCCTATTACTTGTTTGAGAAACTTTCAAAACAGAGTAAAACAAGCAAGTACAGTTGACTTTGTTCTCACCCTGCTGAACTAACAAAAGAAGAATATGCCTTTCAAATTTCTCTAAATAAAAGGAATTAAGGCATCAGTAGTGCAGATACATTTTGAGAAATCTGTGTTTGAGTCAACAAAGATAACACATTAAGTCCTAGCCCTTGAGCAGAAAGAGATGCATTAAAGTTGGGATACTTGAGACTGTCTAATTTGTGGCAGAGAGGACTGGAGCTTCAGCCCAGTGGTATAATTGTTCCTGTAATAAAGTGATAAAGGAGCATGTATGGAACGAAAAGGGCCTGAAGGGATTCCAGCCCCCACCAGAGTCTCCAGGAAAGTGCACTGAGGTATTTATACTACCACCAGGGTGCACAAGAGAGTTTATTAACAAAACAGAGAATCTGTATATAATAAATGAGCTTCATTTGAATTAGATACTTAAACAATATTTATGTACCTGGTTATAGTGTCTTAACATTCTACCACATATAATCAGAAACATGGAATGTCTTATATGTTCCTGTAATGATTAGCACTGATTATCTCAGAGGTTAGAGTATGTCTGAGAATTTTCCCTAAAAGGTAGGGGGGAATCCCAAAATCAGGCCCCAAAATCAACTAATCCTTTCCCTTCCCAAACAATCACTCGTTGGGAACAATGTGAGGTCAAGACTAGCATTATGCATTCCAGTGAAAGAACATAACGAGACTGGACAAAAAGGGTGCAATGCAACAAAAAAGGGGAAGTGAATCTAAATATCCCCCAAAAAACTGAAAACAAACAGAATGAGAGTGTTCTAGAAGAGTGCATATTGAACACTAAGAGACGGGCAGCAGAATGAAGACTAATACAAAGAGAGGTAGAGACAGTTAAGCCTATTAAACACTGGTGCTCTGATGATGAGAGTCATATCAAAACAAGAAATGGGGGAAGTAAAAAACAAAACAAAAACAAAAAAAATAAATAAAAAAAAATAAAAATGAAAGAATAAATCAAAATAAAATAACCAATTCAATCAGGGGTAAAAATAACATTTACCACTAAGTTTACCATCAGCACAACATGGCCAGGATCATAATGCTGCAAAAAAGAAACACCAATTGGTTAAGCAGGAAGATTGAGGCACAAAGAGAGCGTTCAGGGGTAAGGGGTAAAGGGTTAGGGGTTGGGTTTGGGGGCAGGGGCTTTGGTGTACCCCCTACCAATGGGCCTGGGTGATTACAGAGATACCCTCTCACCATCCCTGACTCTCCTCCTCTTTACTGCTCATTTCTGGTACTATAATTTCAGGCTTTTGGGTTCCCCCATGACAAAGCAAGGAGGAGTTTCCCCTCTCTTTGATGATTGTCTTTCAACAGAAATGTATCAAACCATCACTCAATCCAAAAAGGAGCACTCAACTCCCCGTTTCCCCCCTTTCTCCAATCCCCATGCGGGTCCAAGTCTCCACGTGAATGTGTTTCTGAGACAGAGAGGCAGTTATATACATACTTCATCACGCAGCTGTCAAGGAGCTATGAGAAGCATACGCTGTGAGTGAGCTTTTAGCAGCGCATCGTTCTTATCGGACTCTGGCTTCTTTAGAGGACTAGATCTGTTGCATAGCCATTTTCATCTCACCATTTAGCTAGAATAAACTCCAATCAGTTTTGTGGTCTCTTGCGTTGCTTAAAACTCAGCTTCACAAGACTGTGTCTCTACAGCCAGCATGCTCTGCAGGAGAGGGGGAAGGAGATGGGTCAGGTCAGGTGAGGCTTTCACAAGTAAGTACATTTATAAGAGGAGAAGTGGGATGCAGGTGGGATGGTGTGAAGACTTCTCCCTGCAAGCTAAAACACCTGAGCCCCCACCCCTTGTTTTGGTGACATATACACACACTCTCAAAACATACAATTTCCACTCCCACATGTACCACATGTGTACATTCACTTCACAAAAGTGGACGCAGGCAGATAGACCGATCGAAGGCGAAAGGAGGGGGAGAATGGGCGGGAGATTGAGGCTCATTCTGGCAAGCCATTCAGGGGAATCATGGGAAAGAGGCAGAATCATGTTCACAGCCAATCAGAAGGCCCCATCTCATGTTCTCAGCCAATCAAAACACCCCCATCGCAGCCAAACAAACATTAAACTAATATATATACACAAGTACTATTCTAACATGGGTGAATTCTGAACAATCAAGAGAAAAAAAAAGGGCAATTAATTTCTACAAAATGTTCACTGATTCCATTTTGGTATGAGTTTCAAATCGTAGCGCTGGTATTTTGAGCAGAGAGCGTTTAGTGATTGTAAGCATATATAGAGAAGAACTAAGAGAGGCCGTTAGGCTACACTGTAAAAGGGGGAGAGTTATTTTGTATTATTTACAAGAAAAAACATCCACACGCACACACACTCTTACTCAAACATACACACAAACATACAGTGGGGGAGGTCCTACAAACCTTACCTAAAAAACAAGAGTAAAAAAAAGAAAGAAGAGTAAAAAAACAGAGTCAATACAATGGAAACTCAAAGCATTTGGGGAGACATTTCAGTAAATTCACACTCAGTACCAAGGCTCTTTCCAAAAGATAGAGAGAAAAGGAAAAGGATAAGGTTCAAACACCATGGCATGAGCACCAGAATGGGTGAACAGGCGTGTGTGTTTGTTTGTGTGTGGGTTTATGTATTTATGCAGCCAAGTCCTTTGCACTAAGAGAGAGTGTTTTCAAATAATTCCCAACATGACCACTTGACTGGGTCAAAACACACATACGCATGGTCACTTTCTTCTGAGAAACCTTGAGTCAGTTTCTCTGAGGATTCCACAAAAGCAATCTGCCATGTAATTTGGTGTACATGCTTTCCACAAGCTCTCACTCTACCCCTCCCCTAATTTCTCTCCTGCAAGATGGAACTAATCTACTTCCTAAAGCTCGCTAGAAGCTCCAGGATTTTATCTGATCTGGAAAATCTCTTTCACTGCAAACAAACTTCAGACACAATGTCTGCTGTGTATTAAACACAAACAGCATGATGACAGGAAGACGACAACCAAGAAAGGACAAAACTCTGATCTTTGGAGTGTCTTGCCAACAGATGGGCGGTGCCAGGGAGCACTGGAAACATTCCTAATCTGTCACACACTTGACTTGGCTGGGATGACAACCTCTGGCTATGGCTACTTCCTCTGGGTTCTCTGCAGTGCGAGTTCTAAGAAAGCAACTCACACCAATGGAGTGTGAGTTGCTACGGCAAAGGCCAAAAAGAGAGCTGTCGTTCTGGTTTCTGCTGTCACCGCTTAGGGAAACGCTGACTCTGTGTGAAGTAGTGCTGGCAATATAAAATTAATCAATATGGTGAACATCACAAGGATTTTATAGGCCCATTAAGCTTCCTAATGGGCAAATAACCTCTTTCTACTGCAATGTGTGATTAAGAGAGCGAAATTGAGATATTTTGAAATTGCCTCCGACTTAAACCTCAGCAGCAAAAAAGAGCTATGCAAAAAAAAAAAAAAAAAATGCTAGTTTTAAGCCATTTCAGGGCAAATATATATTTTGAACAATATCCTTACAGTTTGTATACCATTCAAATGTTTGGAGTGTTTTTTTAAAAAAGTTTTTAAAAGAAGTCTCTAATGCTTAACAAGGCTGCATTTATTTTAATCAAAAATACTGTAAAAACAGTAAAATATTACAATTTTTTTTACAATTTGAATGTCTTTACTGCCACTTCCAATTAATGTAATGCATCATTGCTACATAAAAGTATTAATTTCTTTCAAAAAAATTATCCTGCCATTTTGTTATTTTTCTTACTATGGTTGACATGGGATGTTGAGGGAAGCTGTCACTGGGAGAAATTAAAACCGATATGATGCCTTTCCCATTTATGCGCACTGATAACTGGATTAAGATCTTGGGCTTTTACACAACACTGACTTCAGTATTTGAATAGCAGAGCTTAACAGCTGCAGGGCAGTGGTCTAGAGTGTATGTGTGCGCATGTGCAAATTTGTGCAATAAAAGCAATCTCTAGGGAGAGACTCACATACTTGCTTGACGGGCCAAATGACCTTGCAAAAGTTAGCTGACACAAACCTTCACTGTTTACTTTCAATAGAGATACAGAGAGAGAGCCATTATTATACCTATCATTGATTTGTGAGAGCAGTTTCTTTCAAATCAAAACCTTTCTGCTAAAAAGATTTGTAAAGGTCATTTTAACAAGACAGCATGTCAGAAAGGTGTCAGCTGGGTTTGCCTCCTTTCACCTTGTTGAGAGAATCTTGTACTGATTTACATGTGGGCAGATCAATTTACATGTTTCAGTGCAAACAAAACCTCTCACACACTCAGAAGTTGCAATGAGGACTAAAGGGAAAGAACAAAAGAAAGATCTAGAAAAAAATATTTTGTAATGTGCTCAGAAATCTAAACATTCTTTCAGACTATAATACACTACATTTTGTTTTGATACACTAGGAGGATGACACATACTAGCATTCCTTACTGCATGCTTTATTTCCTGCAGGCTTTGCAGCGTGACTGCTGCACACATGCATCCTGCTGGGGTGATAAGATGTTTGTGTGCGTCTCAGAAACTGCTGGTCAAATTCTACATAGATTTCAGTCTGCCAACAATTGTTTCAGCCTTAATTAATGACCAAAATCAGAGCCTTTATAAAGCTAACTTTACTCTCTGTCTTGGGGAAAATCTTAACGTCTACTCTGTCCATCCAGGAAAAGAAACTCCCTTCTAAGTAATTGTGTTTCCTTACTCAGTGTGTGATTTTTTTGAATGCTCCACAAGTCCCAAAATGTAACAAGTACATTTTTCTTAAGAAAAGTCAACATGAAATCTAACACTGTACATCTCTGCTCTTCGCAAAACGAGAGACAAAGTGATCGTTTTCAGGGAAGAATGGCTCATTTGCATGTTATTCTACTCCCTCACACGCATGCAAGCCAAATGACCAGTGAACTCAGACAACAAGACTGCATCAATACAGCATCTCTGCAGGCCATAAGTCAAGTGCAGGGGAAAAAGTAGAGAGGGAACTGGGAGAGGACAGAGGGATGGAGAAAGAAATGAAAGAGTTGATCTTCATTAGCAAAAGCACTACAAAAGAACACAGTGAAAACGTTTATCTGGTGTGACACAGAGGATCATATGACCGTCTGTGTTTCAGTTTCTCACTGATTCTGGGTTGCACGAGTGCTAGGGTGTGACTGTCCATATCAGGTATGAGCATGAGTAAGTACTCCTCCTACACTGAATACTTTGCTAGTACAAACACTATTTAGACTAATGCAAATTCATTTACACTTTCCTACTCAATATTAAACTTTATTTTAATTATATCAAAATGTTATTGCTTTAATGAATGCATATTTATTTAAACTGTGATGTAACATTTGTAAATGAAACAAAATATAAGCTTCACTTGAACATTTTTGGTAAGGTTTTTTTCCTACTTGCTCAGTCGGGCCAGTTCAGATTTTTACCTGACCTGCTAAAACGCACAAAAAAAAGTTTGTTTCGTTGTTTTTGAACCATGTAACATTGTAAAAGTGCTTTAAGATTTTCAGGTAGGTCTAAATATACAAAAATTGAAAGATTTGGCACTGCCCAGACTTCACTGCATAAATTATAAATTAAATAAAGATTAATCCTTATTAAAGCTACAGAAGTTATTCAGTCAAGAGCAGTGTGTGATTTTGTCATTGTCTTTTGTACTTTGATTATCATTTATGAAACAGACAGCAGAAGGTTTATTAGGCTGTCACTTTAAGACCTGACGCACATAACGCGGATCTGACACACCACTCTTTACGTTCATTTAACACTTTTTAACTCATTTAAGACTGCACTTATGAGGATACTCGACAAAACGGGAATTTTGACACTTTTGTGTGGCAAGTGGAATTATGTGCATGCGTTTCGGATTTTTGTTCACAGAGAGCCGCTACACAGACAGTAGGCTACAGATTTTAGTTTTTTTTGCATCTTATCGCGCTTGAATGGTTTAATAGCACTTGAATCAATGATAGCGTGATCATATACTATAGCGCAGCCAAAGGACAACAGAAAAAAAACAGAATATGCGTTAATTTTTTAAAGAGTTAAACTGAATAAATTAAATCACAAAATTAGCGTCTTAATTTTGACAGCCCTAACAGAAATATAACAAAACTAAAATGGGCCTTTTTTGACTATTTTCAAATTTCAGAGGCATTCTAACTGCATTATAATATGCCATATCACACAATAAAAGTGTGCAGTCTCAAGCCGTGTTTCTGCTTGCTTTTTTTGCAAACTGAGTGAAAATGCAAGCTCCCACATATTTAAAACAATTACATCATAATATAAACCATAGAAATATCTATTTTTACAGAACTGCAAAATTACTTAAATACCCATCTTTTGTCCATATCTATTCTAGACTATAATGACCATAGAAAAGCTAGTGCACTCAGTGCTTATCTGATGTCACTTCATGCCATTCTACAAACTCCTTTCTGTCTATCCATCTCACCCTGTCTTCCCCCATTCACCGTATCAATACTAGCCCAAACAAATTCACAGACACATCCACTAATGTCAGTACAAATGAAAAATACAAATGGGTGTGCTGAAACAGAATAGAGAGAGATCAGAAAAGAAAGAAAAGAAAACATTTTTACAACTGATCAAACCATAGGGCATTGATGCCGTTGGGTGGAAATCAAGAGAGAGTAAGAGTGGGAGAGACTGAGCTTGATAGAGAAAGGTGCTTGCTTACCCTGCATGGTTTTGCCCAGGCCTTGACCCAACTTCCAGCCATGTTTCTGAAGGAGCCGGTGCCCAATGTTATCCTGATGTGAGGAAGAAAGGAAAGAAAGACCACAATATTCCAATAATAAGAAGCGCTTTCCTCACACACACACACTCACACACTCACACTGAGTCACGAGTACACATGGTAGCCAGACAACTGTCAAAACATCTTCACTCACTGTCATCAACATTAGCAACATCTGCTACACCTTTAAACTCCTTGTCAGATGGGGAACAGAAGGGAGAGAGAGGGAGGAAGAGCAGAGGGAGATAGATAGAAAGAACAAGAGGAGAAAAAGACATCGGGCTCTGTAAAAAGGCACATATCTGAAGCCTTTATTCTAGTGTTTGTTGTGGAGGAGTAACTGAACCCAACCTCATATTAAAGTCTATAGTATAACATCTAATCTATAGCTTAAAATGGGGCATTCCTCAAATTAACTAGTGAAGGTAACGGCTAAAAGGGATGTAAGTTTACGCTACCAACCTCTGAGTTTACGAACTCACTTTCAGTCTCAAAGGAAGGAGGGAGGAACGTACGGTTATATACGTATCATGACACACAAATACATATATAAACCATCTCAGGGAGAAAGATTAATGCACAAACAACTAAGGGGGAAGGAACGGCACAGACATGAGCTTGCACACACATAAAACCAAAAACTTTCACAAGCTTTTTGTGAGTTCATCATCATGACAACAGAGCCACCACAAAAAAAAAAAAAAAAACATACAGTATGTAGCTGTAACGAGAGCGAAAGGAGGAGATCAGGGAGTGAGACAGTCAGAGAGGTAGATTGATAGATTTATGGAGAGACAAAAAAGAAAAATGGAGAGAGAGGGAGGCCTCGGTTACCATTGAGAGGCCCGATCTGCATGTGTGTGAGTGTGTGTTCGCATTTTATAGACTGATCTGATGCTTCAAAAAATAAATAAAATAAAATAATAATAAATAGAAAGAAAAAAGATAAACAGAAGTTACTAAAATAAATACATGAAATGCAAGAATATAAAACAAAAAACAAAAAAAAACAAGCTTAAAATCACAACAGCTTTAATCTGATCCAAGCATAAAGAGAAAATAATATAAGGATTAAAAATTTGAGCACTGAATGAAAAAAAAAATTATAATCTACACACACACACCACAAATAAAGGCCAATATGAAAAAAAAAAAAATGTAAATAGAGGTGAAAACCAAAACCATTAACCAGCATGCAGCTTTTTGTTAAACTTTAACAAAAAGAGACGGCGGTGTTAGTCATATCTGTATAATAGTAACTTGAGCATATACAGGGAAGGAGAGGGCAGCAGAGAGCTCAGGATGTTGTTAGAGATGAGGGCAAGCATTTTACTGTGTTTATGCACAAGGTCATCTAAACAGATGTCACAACCTACAGAGCGTGAGCATAAGATGGAGCAGCCATGAGTGGTGTGTGAGAGGCAAGGAGTGGAGCAAGAACAAGGTTAGAGCATTATGGGTAGGTAGGTAGGGGTTACCCCCACAAGACACATCCGCTTTACATTTACTCTGCCGATTGTTTGCCACGCCTACAAAATGGTTTGACCAATTTGGATACTGAACTGACAGCCCTAAATATACATTTTATAAATATAAAGCCATAAGTCTTACAGTCTGTTATTAGAGATCCATGAGGCTTGTTTTTAATAGTGCTTCAAATAGCTACTCCATTTCTTTTCCTTACTTTGGTGTTAAGACTGCTACTGGGATTTGATCATATTTTTCCATTTATTTAATGGGGTTATTGCATCAGACCTCCTGAGACATCCCTAACTCACTTAGGTGTTGGGTTGATGAGAAAACCTATGGCAAATTTGAGAAGACCATTCAATTCACACTTTTCTGTGTTCTCAAGAATAGTGCCAATAACGGTATTAAAAGTCAGTACGTTAAACAGAAAACAACAGTGTTCAAAGGAAAGGAAACTGACATGTTTGAATAAATTCATTTTATATGTGAATTTGCGTTTGCATATACACTAATGTTCAAAAGATTGGGGTTGGTAAGATTTTTTTGAAAATCTCCCATACTCAACACCGCTGCATTTATTTGATCAAAAATACAATAAAAAAAAATTTAAATAATAATAATATTGTGAAATATCATGATGACTATTATTTCTTCCTATGATTTGAATTTTTTTCAAAGTGTCACAATATGACTGAATAACAACAATAAGATACAATTTCTTAATTAAAAAACATTTGTGCTGCTGTTTATGGATTATTTGATAAAGTTCAAAAGAACAGCAATTATATGAAATTTTTATTTTTTTTGAATTTTCAATAAAGTAAAAGTCTAAGTCTGAATGAAGAAGAAAAAAAAACTAGACTTTTGAATGGTACTGTATATCTTAAAACTACTATAGCAATACTATTGTTATTCAAAATTGTATTTGTATCAAAAAGCAGAGCTAAAAATAATAAAAAATCATATCAAAATGAATATTGGTCGATCTCTCCTTTTATATGTTATAATAAGTTATACAAAATAATCATGTTAAATCTTCAGTTCATTTATATCTTAGCTTGGAGAGTTTTTGTGTGTGTGCGTGTGTGCGTGTGTGTGTGTGTGTGTGGTGATAGAATATGGAAAAGTTTTCTCCAGATGGTTTGCGCATGGGGAGCTGCACTAATGCTCATCTTGTACAAAATCCCCTTTGGGCCTCTGGACATCCAAACAGCTATGTGCATGTTCTTCCGTTCAAATTACAGGGATGAAAAAAAAAGGAACAAGACCGTGGGATAACGATCATTTCCTTTTCTGTATTTATAGTCAGCAGAGGAGGCCACAGAACACACATCAAAACCAGCAAAAGGCCAATTGCAGCTTGCATGTACCTCTAAAGAAATGATGATAGTACAACATAATTAATCATAAGACAAGCTCATTGGGTACAGATGTGAGGACAGACCGCAGGATCAAGAGCGCAAGTCCCAGGATCTTTCATTTATCAGCAGTGCAGATGCGCCTGCAGTAAGCCCAACCCAAAAGGCCTGCAATGCAGTGGCTCTGCAGCATCCTCTGCTAACAACACACAGCATTTCATCATTCTGAAGACTCAAGGAGCATCTAAACAGGGTGCGCATAGAGCTGACCTCACATTACCTCTTCCTGCTGAGTGGAGCACTTTACATAGCAAACCTGAACTTCTCTTTCCCAAACAGGAGACCATTAGATCAAGAGAACAGAACTTGGGGAAGAAAGCTGTCTTTGTTTAGTATAATTGTTCATATGAGCCAATCAGAATCAGGCAAATGTGGCCCAGATCCACTGGCCCTGTGGATGGTGTGTCAGGCAGACGTGGGAGGCGGATGGGTTTTGTGGGGGCAAATGGATGAATGCACTAAAATTAAACAGACAGATGAAGAGCAAAAACGCCGAAGAATCCAACAGCAGTGCAAGTGGAGTGAAAACATGTCCATACGAACCTGGCTTTTAAACCCTGGGCTGTCAAAAGAACAGTCAAACGTCACACAAACTGAAGAAACTGGCCAATCTCTACAGCTTTCTACTGGTCACACTGTCTCTTTGATCCACTACATTACCACAGTGAATTCACACATCTACACATCCACTAACTGGCAGTTAATTCATATAAATGATTAAAAAAAACAACAAAATGTTATATTGTCCAAACATATACACTCCCACAAGGAAAGAGTGATAGAGAGTGATGTTATCAACAAAGTAAAAGCAGGAAGTGAGAGAGGGAGTGGAAGGTGGGATTAAAATAAAACAGGAGAGAGATGTGCAGGGCAGCGAATGGTTTTACAGTGTGTTTAGGGCTTTATTAGCGGTTTGTGACCGCTTCATTAAGATCGACTTAAAATTGAGAAGGAGAATATCACATCACACTAAATTTGATGTTTTATATTGTGTATATCAATATTGAAGCATGGAAAATTCACAGTACCGCTGTTATAAAAACATGTCACCTTGTAAATAAAATGTAAATAAACACACCTCTATTTCTTCTTTTCTTTCTGTCCATGAAATTATGTGAAATGTAAATATGAAAATAGAAAGGACAATTATGCTGATACACTGGAAATAAAAAACATTGGAACTAGGAATTGATGGTCAAATCAAAGAACTATAAAGGCTGCGACACACCAAGACGTCAGTCGGCCACCGTGCGCATCTGTTGGGCTGGTTTTCGCAGAGTGTCCTGCACATCGGCTCTAGCAGTACTCACGACGGTGGGAGCACACCAGATTCAGTATGTTGAAATGCCATCGGCGAGAAAGATCGCTTCGAATGGCTGCTTAGTTTTGCGAACGAGTCAGTGCATGAGAATAAAAGCAAAAGTGATGAAAACGAGCAAAGAAGTCAAGACGGCACAGACAGAAGGCTGTTTTAATTTTACATCATCTTACCTGAGCATTCCAAAACACCAATATTTAAAAAAAAAAAAAAAAAGCTTGCTAGAATGAAGTGAACAGCATGATTGATATTCAAAATGGTAAGAAAGAGCTTCTTTGTTTTTACGGTTTGTATATCTGCAGTCCTATATTCGGTTTCCCTTTTTGAATGATGAATATAGACTATTGATACCTGCTGATATAGACAGTTATTTCCTTCCACGCAGATGCAGAGCTCATGTGCTAGTCGGCAGTCGCCTGTAGTCCTTTTGATGTGTTCAAGCGCAGCTTTATGCCTCAGACGCAGTGGCAACAACAGTCGGCTTCTGTTACAGGTAGTTCTTTGACATTGGCTTGGTGTGTCACGGCATTAAGAGCCAGTGAGTGGTGGTTGATGATGAAACCATTTATGAGATGACAGTGTTCCTGCTGACCTTCATGCTCTGTAGCTGGTTGCCAAAATGCTTTAAACAGATAGATGACCAATAAGAGCGAGGGAGATCAAAGCAGGAAAGTGTTATCAAGTTAAGGTGGGGTAATGGGCCAGCCAAAGTTTTTTAGGTGAGGGTGTATGTTTGTTAGGGGACCTTGACAGCTGTTGCATCAGTGTGCTTATGGAAAAGAGAGAGCGAGAGAAAATCGAACACTCTCTTCCTTACTGCTTTTGCTTAAAAATGTAACTATGTTTCTTAATTCATTCCACTTTGTTTGATATTTGGTTCTCTAATGCTATAACATTAAGTTTGGCTAAAGTGTCCAAACACTTTTGGTGCCACCGAGTTCCTGGAAAGTCCTGGTCTTCAGTATTATTTATTTAAAAAAAAATAAAAAAAAATTTAAAAAAAGGGGAAGAGGAAGACTGAACACAGATGACGGAAAAGACACCTCGGCTATAGGGTCGCAACTACAGGTCAGGGCTCTTTTAAAATGGCAAACCTTGACCTTTCCATCATAACATTCCTCGGTTTATATTTCACACAGAAGATCATCAAGACCTTCATTAAGAGAATGTGTGCGCATACGGTTGCAAACTTAAACTGTATGAACAATGTTTTGAAGAATGCATGTGCCAATTTAAGTCTATTAGGTTGTAAACTGTTGTACCAGTGAGAGATATTATGTATTATACTTACTGTATCTCCTAGTCACTCATGGGCTGTTTACACAGTCAGCATTTGAGATTTACAATCATTTATTCATACTGTTGGCATGAATAAATAACCAAAGCCAAGCTTTTTTATATACAGCGACTGAAGCAAATTAAAATGGGGACCTGCAGAACACTGGAAAGTCTTGTGTATAATAAATGTGTCCAATCAAGGTGCACATTTCTCCCTTCAATCTTGATTAACAGATAGCAGCTTTGAAAGCTTTTTTAAAATTTATATTTAGGTGTAGAAGGCAATGCTTGGGTCTTACCAGATCACAAAACCGATGGAAGCAGTGCCGGCGGAACGGTGACTGGATCTAAAACCTTCAGATATCAAACAGCTCATATAACCATCTCTGTGTGTTACCAGAACCTCAAAAGAAAAAAACACTGAAGACATTGACTGTATGACGTGACAGACAACTTTTTCCTGTGTGGCTGTGTTCACACAGCACAGGTTTACTGTTGCCTTGAACATTTAAGGGAGTGATGTTGGTCATAAATGCTTTTTTGACTCTCGTTAATGAACAAATTGTGAGAAAATAACCATATTTAGCAGTGCAAAAAAGGACTGACAATTGTATTGCCAGTCATTATGCATTCTGAGTTTCCTACATTATTCAAAGTAAAGCCTCTAGGGAAGTCAGTTACACACCAAGAGTAGCGATAACAATCAAATCTATTGTGTGTGTGATTTACGTGATGTCTGTCATTTGACTTGATCACTGCCCTGTGCACATCTCCTTGGGTTGGGGGGCAAGAAAAGGATGATGAGAATTAGGGTACATAGTAGGATGAAGGGGAGTGTGTGTGAAAGAGATGCACTAATGAGAGAACTAATGCTATTGACTTAACATGCAAACAGACAAACAAAGGTGTTAAGAGAGCAAGAAAGAAGAGGGAATAAGTAGATAAAAGCATATGGGAAAAATAAGAGAAGATCCCAATTACCACAAACCTCTAGCTGCCTACAGATCACACACAATGATTGGCAGAGGAGAGGCATGGGAAACAAGAGCATGACAAACACAGCGCTCGAACACAAGACGCACACACATACATGCAGCGATGGCTGTCACTGTCCACCCAGACCAGCTGCTAAGAGTTCTTCGATATAAATACACCACTGGTGTTTGGTGGAAATAGCCCTGACACACTAGATCTAGAACATGAAAACAGGGAGCAAATAAACCAGAGCTCAGATGTTGCTGTGTGTTTGTGTGATTGAGGAAACATTATGCACTGTATACTATGCTCCGAGTGTAAAAAATGAATTGACAGTGATAGCCATTGCTTCTTGAGGTGTGTAACATCTCTGCTCTTCACGAACACTGCGTGTGGCAGTTCTGCTCTCCACACCCCTCCATAGACAATAGTGCAGGAGCAGGAATCATTTGGTTCAGGCAGGCAGCCAGGCCACCTCTCCTGCTCTCTCTTGTGTCCTTCTGACCCGCACTCTGGGACGGTGGCTGCTCCAAACAATACTGAATAGATCTACAT
>RJVU01026577.1:2660814-2676833 GCA_003731715.1 Anabarilius grahami
AATTCTGCCCCTAGACACATGAAAACATACTTCTACAGCTTGTTAAAAATGATTGGACATGAATACATGACTCAAAGTCATACTTATAGTAATAAAAGCTTTTACCATAGTACAGAAAGATATATATTTTATTTACTTTTGACATTCAATTCACCATGTCAGTATCACACTCAACAATAAGGATTTTTTCCCAATGTTTTTAGCAAGTGTAATTGCATTTAAATAAATATTTGAAAATTCCCTTGACCATAGAACAAAATAAAACAAAACAAAAAATAAATAAATAAAAATGTATAATTTGTTAAAATTTCCAATATGGCAGGCTCAACTGGGATACTCTCACACTGTGCCATCCTTATTGTTGAGCCCTGATACTAATGTCAACACATGGAAAAGTAGTCATTTCAATACAAAATGCCGTTTTTTTATGAAACCGATGACCTGCTTTCAAAGACAGGACTACAGATGTTTTATATAGCTTGATTCTCATATATATACCCCCCCCCCAAAAAAAAAGAGAAAAGAGAGAGAGCGATATTAAGTAATATAATAGAAAGATACACTTGAGAATCTGATTTTAAAGAATTTACCCAACAATAAAGTGTAACTGGAGCAGAGAGGACAACATGGAGAGGAGGAGAGGCATCCGGCATGCAAACCTCTGAAATACAGAGCGAACCAGAGGAACAAGACAGAGAGACAGAGACGAGAGCTGCCTGCGATATTATCTACATGCCTAGTCAGCGAAAAATGCAGTCCCAGTTGCACAAGCACCATGCCAGCACATAATGACAGAGGGTACTGTACACCGAATCACTGTGTTGGAGAGACAGAAAGAAGGACAGAATGATGAGAGAGAGAGAGAGAGAGAGAGAGAGAGAGAGAGAGACAGAAAGAGGGAGCAAAAGAGAGAGAGACAGAGAGAGAGTGAGAAAGCGTTACAAGGAGCCCCTAAAGAGACAGGAGGAGGAGAGCAGAGCGTGCAGATACAAACCGGGTCAGAGCTGCTTAGCTAATTGGGGCCAATTCGCTGCAGGAGAGAAATGTCGAACACCCCAAGTTGTGTACAATACTGAAAATATCTGAAATGAACTGTCCTACACAAACACTAACACAAAAAACAAAAACACACAAGATACTGGGCACTAGTGTGCTCATACACACATACACCACATTCCCTCTAGCTCTCTGCTATGTGAGGTGGACGACACACTGAATGGTTCATATCTAAATCAGGTCAGTCTAGTTTGAATCAAATGGAGCAGACACACAGACCAGTTGTGTAATTCAATTGGCGACGTATCAGATGTGTGCCTCTACGTCTGTCAAATCTCACTGACTAAGAGTGAATGTATTGACGGAAATCCTTAATTAAACCACTAAATGTTTGTGTGAATAAATGAATTATTCTAGCTCTGTGAGTTAGCGCACATGCACGTCTTCCAAAGAGGCAGTTTGTTTTTTTGTTCTGTATGCTTAAAAGGACTCCATTTGCAGGAGATAGACGCGAGCGGTGCAATGCGACAAAAGAAAGCATTACAATCAGTGATGCTGTTAACACTGGATGCAGCGAGACACAACAACAAATCCCAGAGAGTAAACTGATGCCTCTTTATTTCTGACGTACTCTAAAGCCAAAAGTATACTTCGGCCATACGCATGATGTAATCTTTCCACGCTCACGGCCAAAGGAGCATACTTTGAATGCCTCGCGTGCTCAACTGTGCATGAAACGGAGCGGAACGCGTAAAATGAAGTATACCTGGGCCTTATGCCACGTTCCAGGCAACCCGTAACCCGTGTTTTTCCAACCTTCTACCCGTGAAAATGCACTGGAACGGCAGTCAAACCCGCGTCTGCCTACCAGTGAACTCGTACTAGATCGATGTACTCCCAGTTCCACGCTCTAACGTCACAAAGCGCGCGAAACAACAATGGCAGCCCCTACAGATGCGGTGTTTATGCAAGTGGTACACGGTGAGAAACAGACTTTAGGACAATATACCGTTGCAATCAAATTAATAAGTATATAATAATGATAAATAATACACACACGATTATGTATTACAATGTTATGTGTCTAAGCCCGTACGGTCCGCCGTGCTGTTTTTTTTTTTACATCTAGCTACCACAATTCCTTGCGCTCAGGCAGTTTGCCGTGACTTGCCTGGAACGCTACAAAGTCGTGACTTACGGGCTCAAAAAACTGTCTGGAACGCAACGTTAAGCACACACAATACTTCTGACACGAAGGAAAATGGATTTGAAACAGTCACTTGTCACGCTGCAAAAAAAAAGAAAAAAAAAAAGTGATGTTCTTCCTCAGTATTTTTGTCATTTTTTCCAGTGAAAATGTCTAAAGAGTCTAAAATCAAGATACATTTACTTGAGACGCCAAATTACATAAAATATGAAGTCTTGTTTTCTGAAAAATTGTTTGATCAAAATGAAGTGAGTTTGATTAAAACAAGAACAAATATCTGACAATGGGCACAGAAATCTACTTAATTCAAAGGGAAGTTCATATAAATAATTGATTAAGCATGAACTCAAATTTTGTTGTTATTTTTTTTTCAAGACTTCATTGTACATTTGCATCACAAGTTCATGTATCTATTTGTACAAAAATACTGAGAAAAATATTGATTTTTTTGCAACGCATTTCAACATTTAATGCCATGATAATATATTTAATACTTTCTGCTCTGATTTAGACCTTTTTAGGGTTCTCACATTTTCAATTTTACTATAGCAGCAATAAAAGACAAGGATCACACCCTAAAGTAATATATTGCTCTCCAAGTCTTTAAAAGGCGTACAATTTATTGCCATAAAATGCCAGTTTTTAATATGAGCTCTTAATCATACATTATGACTATGGAAGATTGTTTCCGCCACAGAATAAAAAAAAAAAAGAGTTGCAATTACCTTTTTTGTATCTCACTATTCTGACTTCTTTCCCCTCGCAATTGCGAGTTTATATCACAGTTATGCAATTTATAATTCTGACTTTATAACACAATTGCGAGTTTATATCACAGTTATGCAATTTATAATTCTGATTTTATAACACAATTGCGAGTTATCACAATTATGTAAGCTCAGAATTTTTTAGAATTGAGAAAAAGTTGCAATTACCTTTTTTATTTTTTATTCAGCAGCAGACACTTCCATAGTTTATTGTCATGACTTAACTATAAAATCAGTTTTTAATATGAGCTCTTAATCGTACATTATGACAAATTGTTCTCGTTACCAGTGTTCATATCATAGCAAAAAATATTGGAACTATTTTAATGTCTTGTTTAACTATTTGAAAATAAAAATATTAGTCAAAGACAAAGTCGATGAACAACAAAGAAACCCATAACACGTAATAGAATATGTGGCGGGTCTATTAGTTATTTCTGTCCCGTCCAATGCTGGTTATCACCATGTCAATCAATATAATTTTGGATTCAATCCCGCATTTAAATAAATTAGTCATTCCCAAAACTTTGCAGTGTGTATACTTGGCAGAATGAAATTATTATTGCATCAAAATTATTAGTTAGCAAGTTACTGAATTAGGTAACTGCTTACTAATTAACATATTCTGCATACATTTGAGCAGTTAATAGCATTAGCTAACTGCTGCAAATGGCAACACAAGACTAAACATTATCAATGAAAATACTATGTCAAAACTCAGCATTCCTGAACATTGCACTTTCTGCAACTAACAGTAATTGTTTTTGGCCAGTAATAAACTTTTTGTTCTCGACTAAAAACAAACCTAAGAACTTTTTAAAAAATAAATTTCAAGGACAACAGCAAGATTTTCCAGGACATTTTTCATTTTCTCTAATTTTCCATGTATTTTCCAGGACTGGAAAGTTTGTCATCAATTTTCCAGGTTTTCAAGGTTTTCCAGGACGAGTGGGAACCCTGCTTTTTAAGGCCTTAATTTGTGCAAGGGCGAATTAAGACTTTTTAAGACCTGCAGAAAGCCTGTATAAAATAAAAATGTATTCCTGTGATGCAAAGCTGAATTTTCAGCATCATTACTCCAGTCTTCAGTGTCACATGATACTTCAGAAATCATTTAAAAAGCTGATTTGGTGCTCAATAAACTTTTTTTTTTATCATTATTAATGTTGAAAACAGTTGTGCTGCATAATATTTTTGTGGAAACCATGATGCATATTTTTTATATTTTTGTAACATTTTAAATTTACTTTATCAATTTTGATCAATTAAATGTGTCTCTGAATATAAAGCATTCACTTCTTTCAAAACAAAAAAAAAGTGGTAGTGTCTACACGTATATTTTAATGTTTTTTGTGGATTGTTTGATTAATTGTATGGCTATCATGAGGGCCTTTGGCTTCCTCCCACACTGAAGCTGAATGAAGCTCATCCAGAACAACAGCCAGAGGAGCCTACTTATGTACAAGCGGACAAACACTCCAGGTCTGCACGTTGAAACGGCCTTGGATAAGGCACTGCAACAATTGAGCAATCATGGATAATAGATCAAAATTTGTTGATGTTGATCAAAGTCTGGAAAATGCTGAATTATATATTGTACATGCGTGACGGTGCATGTCTGTTTCTAACTTTTACCTTTTCCACAGTGTGTCATCCACTTCACATTTCAAACAAATGTCAAAAACTCATTTTATTCAGGAATACCATCTAACATCCACACAAACACATCCATCCTCACTCATCTGTGATCAAACAAATAAAAAAATAGCAAGCTGATCACAGTGATTGGTACAATCCAACAGATCTGCGTCACCTGTGTCTTCATTATACAGTCACACAGGTGATGACACCAGATGTGTTCACTGAAGGCCGAAGTGGAGAACAGGGAAGGGGGTCTACGGTGGCCTCCAGAAAGGGAGTGCTGACTTATTTACCAAAAAGGATGTGATTTGACTATCTCTAAAGTAAGGGTAGGGGCTGACCATAGAGGTGGTGTGGCTATCCCTGACTGGACCAATCATTCACACTCTCACACACAGGAAGCAGCTGTTCTAGTCAAAAGTACCAAGTGAGGTGTGCGGCCTTACCGGTTCTATGGGCTTGTCCAAAGAGGCCTGTTCCAACTCCAACTGACCTTCCTCATACTGGTCAAAGTGATTTCCACCCTGAGAGGAGAAAGGGAAATGAAGAGAGACAAGGAAGATGATAAATAAAAGCAGAGCAAACATTCCCTGTAAAATTATTTGTGTGTTAAAATGAATGATGTCCCTCAACGTTTCCCCAATAAAAATGTAACTGCATACAAAACAAACAGATGTTCCATTCTTAAAGGAAATGAGCAAACAGTACTGGAACATCCACTGACTCTTGGCTTCATGATCAGTGCCAAAATCTAGACAAACCGGATCATTCATCTACCTCGATTCCGACAGCAGGTATTTAATCAGATGAGAAAAACGAGGTCAGCTTGAAAGGGAGGAGGGGTGATTTCCAATCCACCTGCTCATCTTTTTCTCTATGAAAGATAGGTCAGTCAGTCTAGCCGTTTTTATTCTATTGTTATTTATATCTTTTTCCACTTGCTACTGAATTGAGAGGAAATTTGCAGGCACAGGAATGAGAGTGGGCTGGAATCAAAACTGTCTGTAATATGAGTTTCACAGCTCAAAGCCTAACCATTAGGCCATGGCTTTGACCTCTTTAGCCTTTTAAACATGTAGTTACATTGGAACTATTACAACAAACCAGGGACCAGTCTAAAAGTAAGCTAAAAGTAAGTTCGTGTAAGACAACAACGGAAGTAGATCTTTTCTTCCATATTGTGATCTACACCCTAAGGTATTGAGAAAAAAAGTTGGACGGGGACTTGGATTTATCTATCAGCTGATCTGAATGCGAGCATGAGGTTGATTGTAAGAAAGTTGTAGGTTGTAAGCAGACTAAATGATTGGAGAAGTCCAGACATGTCACCAGAGAGTAGAGATCGACCGATATCGATTTACCGAAATTTCCCCCGATATTTAAAGGGTTAGTTCACCCAAAAATGAAAATTCTGTCATTTATTACTCACCCTAGGGCTGCACGATTAATCGTAATCGAATTGAAATCGCCATTTGGCTTAGTGAGATTATGACATCGCAAAAACTGCGATTTTTTATTATATAAATGTGTACACAGCGTGTTAGTGAAGAGCTGCTCTGTGATCAGTAGTAATGACGCTCCATCTGAGAGCACTGCATTAGAAAAAAAAACACACGTCAAATATACAAACTTCCCAAACATGAGAAGCCTTTATGAACTTCTTTTCTAACAAAAGACAACATTTAATGTGTTTTTACTCCAAACTCACTTAATAATGTCAGTTGAGTGTTTGAAAAGCATTTTTATTAGCATTGGATTATAAATATACTTTATTATTACGGAAATACCCGAAAAAGGCTTGAAGAAAACATATAAACCATGTATTGTTGTAGTCGTCTGTTTATTTTATTCATGTTTAATCAATCAAAGCGTTTCTACCTTCTTTTTATTCAGTCACAGCAATAGCATGATGCCCATTGGGGATTTCCTGGAACAGCGTTTGTTTGCGTATATTTGGAGTATTTAGAGTATCTGCTCAAGGGCGCCCTCTGGCGTCCAGTATGAAACAGACATGTTTAGCACCAAGTAATTTCACTCAATCCTATTCAGGGTAAAAATAGGAAAAATAATTTCTCTCTCTAAAGAACTTTGAGGGAAACATAATCAATATGTTTTTTTCCAGTGTACATAAGTGTACAGGGTTTTTTACCACAGTGGATGCATAAGAGGCACGTAGTTCACTCCTCTTGACGACAAAAAAAAATCCTTAGACCTTTCTAATGATTTATAGACATCCTGCTTGCATGTTAACAGGAAACCCCACATCATACTAATGCTAAATACTTTCATAATGAAAGTTATTACAACAGTAATATTTCTTATTTGGTTTAATATTTTTATTTAGCAATAATGATAATAATAATAATAAAAATAATTAGTCAAAATAATATATTAGCACAAAATTTTGGGCCAAATTGTGCAGCCCTACAAACAAACAAAACAAGCCTGGTATTGTTTATATATTTTTTTTTCAATTGTTTTATAAAATCGCATTTTAAATCGCAAATCGCAATTTTAACCAGAAAAATCGCAATTAGATTTTTTCTCCAAATCGTGCAGCCCTAACTCACCCTCATGCCGTTCCACACCCGTAAGACCTTCATTAATCTTCGGAACACAAATTAATATATTTTTGTTGAAATCCGATGGCTCATTGAGGCCTCCATAGCCAGCAATGACATTTCCTCTCTCAAGATCTAATAATGTACTAAAAACATATTTAAATCAGTTCATGTGAGTACAGTGGTTCAATATTAATATTATAAAGCGACGAGAATATTTTTGGTGCGCCAAAAAAAACAAAATAACGACATATTTAGTGATGGCCGATTTCAAAACACTGCTTCAGGAAGCTTCGGAGTAATATGAATCAGCGTATCGAATCATGATTCAGATCGCATGTCAAACCGCCAAACTGCTGAAATCACGTGACTTTGGCGCTCCGAACAGCTGATTCGACACGCTGATTCATAATGCTCCGAAGCTTTTGAAATCGGCCATCACTATATAAGCCATTATTTAGTTTTTTTTGGCGCACCAAAAATATTCTCGTCGCGCTATAATATTAATATTGAACCACTGCACTCACATGAACTGATTTAGATGTGTTTTTAGTACCTTTATGGATCTTGAGAGAGGAAATGTCATTGCTCCCTATGCAGGCCTCACGGAGCCATCGGATTTCAACAAAAATATATTTTTGTTGTTTATGCAGCTTGTCTCTAAGAAATAGAGACAAGCTCACGGAGTCACATAAGATAATCCGTCAAGTCCTGTCCCAATAAAGATGCAACTTTGCATGAATTAAATAATACAGCCATTAATGAGCACGTTGGAAATAAAAGCACTGAATTTAATTCTCTCTTTTTGTCTATGCTCATCATTAGTCTATTGCAGTCGTCTGCATTTTGCTGTTCACTCAGCGGGTTGATGCTCCAGCACGGCCACCGCATGTAACTTTTAACAAGATTCATTTGTTTAAAACATTGTAATTATATAAACATTTACTATATAACCATTAATTCGCTAATAAACATCCAAGTAAACGCAACTCTATGGAAATTAATTATCTCCGCGAGCGATCGCAGTTTGAGTATATCTATGCATTTAAACAGAACTAAACAGCGCTTTGTCAGCAGATATTTCATAATCTAGAATGACAAAAATATTATTAATAATTCTGATATAACATACCAGTTGAGAAATCCAATAAAATACGATGTTTTGGTTGTTATATTCCAATATTCCAGAGAATATTATTCAGTTATTTAACATTCTTCACTCTTTACTTTAGCCTATTAAACAGCTTATAAAGCTACTAAAATTGTAGTTTAAAATGAAGTATTACATTTCTGCAGTTGATATGACTCCTGTCTTTAATTTATTTTCTCCATTTGAAAACATTAGACATTCTACATTTATTTTTCTTATTGTTAACATTAGTGTTGCTGATGCTTTTTATAAATAAAATTATTTTTGTAATATGAAGATTAAAATTAACATGAAAGACTATTCATTTTCAACAAAAACAGTTTAGTAACAGTGCTTTTTTTTTATTTATTTTTTTTATTTTGCACTTTCAGACCCCTCTATTTATTGGTGTATAAATAAGATTTGATTTGTTTTCTATGCAAGGAGGGAGTGATTGTTGTAAATAAAATGGTTTGTTCAGTTCAGTGGTGTTGTAATCGTGTCAAAAACAGAAGTATAACAGTAAATAAATATTGGTTCTGCATATCGGTTATCGGACACATAAACACACAATATTATCGTATCGGTTCAAAAAAAATAAAACAAATAAAAATAAATAAATCAATATCGGTCGATCACTACCAGAGAGGTTTGTCTTGTTCACTGGAAGATTGAGCTATTTTGATTAAAAATAATGAGCTCAAAAAAAGGAAACAAATTTATTATTTTTTTTTTTTTAAATGGATGAATCATTCACCATTAAATGCAATTAGAAAATGGACCGGGTGAATTTATATTTTATGCTGACTTAAAGCTTTGATTTCACTTCTTTAAACTATTCATCTTAATAATTAAAGCACAGGATCATGGCAAATGAGTAGACAGAAAATCGATTTAATACGAACAGAAAAAAAACTGACAGCAGCTAAAACTGTTTAATCTGTCAGCTGTTTTTGTACACTGCCATCACTCTCCAGCACTGTGTGCCATCAGAAGCCTCTGCTACATAGTCAACGCGTCCCAATGACAGGCCAATGACAAACCCACACCCACCCGCATACAAACAGTTTAAACCCGAACTGGCCACAACAACATACTGAAGAACAGCTATAAATTCACTCAACTCAGCTTTTGCACTTGACATTTAGCTTTTTTTTTTAACATTCAACAGCAGACACCCACATACATCCAAGGGGAATACTGTGTGCTCTTACGCATGCAAACAAAGGAAAACTTGCTCTCAGCAGGGTCACGATTTGACACGCTCCTGCCCTCTGACACAGATCAGAGTGTTGTGGCAGCAGGACTGCAACACTGAGATAGAGATGAGAGATTTGTAGGGTTATGCAGAGGAGCAACTGATGCAACCTCACATATGACAGATGCATGTGGTGTGGTGTGTTCCCCAAAGGATGGATGAGGGTGTCATTTCCCCTTATCTAACCAGCGGCTCTATGGCCGTCTTTGTTTAAACTCTGACCCGAGTCACTGCTTAAAGCTGTTAGGCATGAAACCGCACCTGTTCTGAGAATTTACACTCCCCACACACATCTACACAAAAAACACTCAGCTAAACAACAGGGGAGCAGCCGCCCCCGATAGCTTGCTTTGCGTTCACCCGAACAGCTGAAGACAAGGGTCAGGCTCATTATGGGAGGTCTGTATGATCCCACTGCTTTATCTCTTACTGATGATAATGTGAACAAGTAAGGTTGTACTCATTTATTACGTGGTTCTCTGGAATACTTGATTCTGATTGGTCAGCTGCTGCACTAAGCAACTGAGCAGTCAAATATGACCAATGAAAGTAAATATTTCACTGCTGTCCAATGCAACATATCACAGATACTTTAATGTCTCATGACTTTGCAGTTATTTCATAGCATAAAAAACAGATGAGCTAATTAGTGACATTTTGTGAGACTGTATGAGAGAAACATGTGACTGCAGATGAATGTTAGCTTACTAGTCTAGGGCTGTAACTATATATTATTTTTACGATTAATCTATTTATATCCTGACCAGTAGATTAATCCTTTAGTTAACCTACCAATACAAAATAACCATAACTTCTCTTTCAATGTTTTATTCAAACATTTTCACATAAAATACAAATTTAACAAAAAAATAAAGTGCCAAAAATCAAAAGGCATCTATCAGTAATACAAATGTCCATGATGGTTGCATTCGCAGTCACTGTTTGTGATTGACAGCAAGGCGCGAGTCTTGAAATGTTTTGTTCATTCAGCAGAGTAAAGTATCTGCTTGAATACATATCTATATTATTTAGGGTTGCACTAGATATCGATTTTAGCATCGAAATCATGATGTGCGCATCCGCGATAGTCACAACGCAGGATGTGCGATGTCTAGTATAGGGATTGTTAATCCATATGGACAAGACACCATGGTTCAAATGCATTTGATGCTCGGATTAATTGCAAAGTTTGACCATCATACAATGAAAGCTTATCATTTGAACGTGTTTTAGGTCCTGTCAGTTTAAACATTCAAAAGATTTTAAACCATTTGAGCACACAAAGACACGAAAGAACTCAATTCTGAAAGTGCAGCTGTTTTATGTGCGCACACACACACACAGTTGCACATGGACACCGAATGTCGTTCTCTTCCGCGTCAATTTGTGCCTGAACGGACACATACATGCAAAATTGTCAAAATGCACGTAAAAGAATGACTATCCTCAAAAAAGAAAGAACTACAAAAGTGATTTTTCTCTTTAACAGACTAATTGTTTAATTTATACAGTGAGACTATGCAGTGTTATTTTACATTTGATTATTTCATTTCTGTACCTGAATACTGTTAATGAACTTTGTTCTATTATATTTATCTATGCTTGTAATTTGTTCATTCTTTTATGCACTGTAGCACAACTACAATATTTCTTCAAAAGCAGATTGTGAACAATTAAAATGTCTCCACAATCTAAAAACGTGATATCGTACATTCCTAGGATGCGGACATGGCATTGGTTGTGGATTGGATGGAGGCAGAACTGAATGAGAGCATTCGATTGTAAGAAAGGGCGGGTTTAAGTGGACTAAATGATTGGAGTATACAGCAGTTTTTATTAAATATACCAGACTATGACCTTGTTAATATGTAGCTGCAAATATATTTGTATTAGTATAGCTGTGACGTAGTTAATCTTGTTTAATTATTTTTGCTGGTAGAAGTTCTGAATGGCCGGTAAAATAAAAATTTTGTAGCCAAATTGGCCGGTGAGTGAAAAAGTTCATTTCAAACCCTGATCGCAATGTCATTTTTTCCCAATATTGTGCAGCCTGTACCTAACTACACAAAGTCACGTCACACAGGCTAACAAGTCTCTGATGTGAAAACAGTCTTTGCCCAGAATCTGTGTTGTAACGGCAATTCCAGCGTTATGGACGTGACATTTGCAGTCAAAACTTGAAATATAAAATTCTCAGAGAATGTATTTAATACCAACATACTGAACCGTCTGTTTATATATTCATAGTCCCTAAAGGAGTCCAGACATTAGAAAAATGTCAGTCTATTCAATTGTTTTATATTTTAGATGAGGGAAATATACATGCGTTACAGACAGTTTTAGGGGTCAACATATTTTTAGGAATTCTGTAAATTACACTGCACGAACCAAAAGTAATACTGCCCACCAAATGAAGGGTTGGCTCTTCACACAACATAAAATACAACAAGGTCATATGCATATGATTTAATATGAAGCATCCGTAACGGTCACGTCCATAACACTTATTATGGTTGTTCAGAGCAACGTAATGAGATGATTTGTTGATCCTAATAAGCATAAACATAATTTAACTTTGTGTATATAGTTAAGTTATTTGTATAATTGTTATATGACAAACCTAATCTTTAAAACATTACTGACGTGACAGAGCACTGAAGTGTCCTGACCTCTTTATTATAGCCCTTATAAATTCAACAGGCAGTGCTGTTATGACAAAATGAGTATTTATTTCTCAGTCATGTCTCCATCTCTCTGCACAATGCTTACTGTTTAAATAAAGTTTAAAAAATGGGGTCTTCTTTGATTTTTTTCAACCAATTTTGGATTTATTTTTTTAGCCAGCAATATAGTAATATAGTAAAAGGCGTGTTTTTGCTCACCCCCAAATAGGGGCAAATTTGTGGGGTATTTTAAGCTGAAACTTGACCAGACCAGAGACTTATATTACATCATGTGAAAGAGGGCATAATAGGTGCCTTTTAACCCAACCTGCTGGGTTTGTCCATATTTTACCCAGCTTGGGTTTTTTTAACCCAGCATTTTTTAGAGTGTTGAAAATGTAATTTAAGCATTGTTGCTAACCTCATATGTTATGGATAAACAAGGCAATTTTCTTACAGTAATTACAGACCTAAATGGACAACTTAAAAAAGGTTTTGTTCTTTTGGATAACTTTTTTTTTTCATGGTAAGGATGACCTTTGCATGGAATTGCCCAACAAAAAACAAACAAAGGACAATGAAAACAACGAGTTTGAGGACTCTGAGGAGAGATTGTTCTTCACATTTATTCTGGAATAGAAAAAATATTAATACAATTGAAAGAGACTGTGACAACCCTTCTGTGAGACCTTTCCTGGGAAATACATTTCCATTCTGCACGCATTTTACTATCATCCCGTCTGCAGGTAGTGAAGACATCTGCCTGACGACAGCAGGATCAGTGACAGTTTGAGTCCAGTCCCCTCAGGAGCCAGAACTGAACTCTTATCAGCAGAACTTTGACAGAAAGGACAACCACTGGGAGAGAATAGGGCATGGGGCACATCGATATATCATAAAATCAACATGGATATTTTGGTTTAAGCAGGAAAGAAGAGAAGGGGTTTTAAATGAACTTTAATTTTTTTGAATACACACAAAACCCTTGTTTAACTGCAGCCAAGTAGGCCTGGGCTATATGGCCAAAAAGATTATGACAATAAAATTTTTCATATCAGTCGATATTGATCATTATCAGGATAAATATCAAATCTTGGTCTTCCATTAGTATTTGGATCATGCTAATCACAGGTAAAACTATGCATTGCACCTCACTACCATGGTAAAAAAGAAACTGTTGTTTCTATGGTATTTGTTAGAAAAAAAAAGTGGCCTAAGGACATTTACAATACAAATGCACAAAAACAGCTATAGCCTATTAACAAAAAGTATGGTAATTATATTCCATCACTCCTTTAATGCCTTGTCTATATATTAACGTAATATAAAATTCCATTTAAATATCCCACATTACTGCCATAATGATGTTTCAGTTTTCAGTGTTACTACAGTAAATCATAGTAAATGTTGGTGACTTGTGGAGTGAAAAGCCTCTCACTGTAGGGCTGGGCGATATATCGCATGCGATTGTCACACGCATTTCCTCAGTAAAGCCGGTTCCCTGATTACCGCTAAATTGCCATCAGCTGCTTTCAGATGGAGCGGCATTTAATAGACGGAGCCGTAGTTCACTGACAAGCCACGCAATATCGCAACAGTTTTTCTGTTGTGGACTAACCAAGCAGGACATGCGACTCAGACCGTGCAGCATGACGCAAGCTGACCCCACAACCGAAGTTCTGCGAAACTGCGACTCATCTCAGAGATCCTGCACACATCTCAGTGCTGCAGAAAACACAACCAAAAATGGACAGAGAAACAGTCACAGCAAAGATAAATAATCCCTCTCCATCACCCAATAAAAGATATTGAGCAAGCTGCAGAATATCATGCTAAAATGATCCACACATACTGCATGATGTCTCATACATAGACAAGCCTGAGTCTAACACACACAACCACTATCCGGGAACGGTAGCATTACAATGAGAGTACAGAAAGTAGCGGTCTCTTTCTAGCCTAAACACACACAACGATCAAACGCAGTGACCTTTAAACACTCCATTAAATTGCGTTTATTTAGCCTCTTCAGCTCAGATATTCACAAATAAATAAATGCAATGCATTCAATTGTTTGGTGAACACTGCAAGTACAAAACGCCAATAGTCAATTAAAGACAAGCCTTTGTCACAGACTGTCAGACTGTATCTGATACAGAACAGGAAAGATATAGATTTATAGAAACATACCTCATGAATAAAGATGGATCAAAGGCATAAAGGCCAAGCAAAAACACACAAAACAGACCACTCCATCAAGACCTTGAAGGAAAATACACAGACCAGCACATTGGTATGCTGACCAGAGTCACCAGGAGGCATTGCTGTTCAAAGATAGACACAAAGCATTTGAATTCATAATGCACTGTCTCACCTAAGACAAAGATGAGCAAAAAGTAAGGGGAAAAACCCATGGGAGAAGTAGAATGACCACAGCTATGCAGCTTTGAAAGTGACCACTGAATGACGTCTATTAATATTTATTTTCAGCTTTCCAACATTTTGTTAGCTTTATAGTTATATTTCCCTTAACATAATCACAATGTGAAGTTTAAAGGGTTAGTTCAAACCAAAATGAAAATTGTGTCATTAATTACTCACCCTCATGTCGTTCCAGACTCATAAGACTTCCTTGTAAGACTTCATCTTTAGAACACAAATGAAGATCTTTTTGATGAAATCTGAAAGATGTCTGTTCCTCCATTGACTGCCTTTGCAACAACCACTTTCGTTCTTCAAAAACTTCATAAAGGAGATTGGAAAACTAATCCATATGAATCGAGCGGTTTAGTCCAAATTTTCTGAAGAGACTCGATCGCTTTTTATGATGAACAGAATTTAATTTAGGCTTTTACTCGCACGTAAACATTGATCAGTGAACAGAAACAGAAACTCAACCTAACCTGAATGGGATACTTTCCGCGGCAATACTGTATCAATACACGGACGCCAAGTATCGATTTTTGGAAGAATAATAAAATCAATTTCTTTTCCAGTCCACTAGATGGTGGTGTTTTTTTCTGGTGTAGCATAGCAGTGCATATCTGTTTGCATAACATCGTGGACCAAAGAGGACACTGACAACGCACTAACAGACAAGACGGAGGAGGTTACTTTTGGTATGAAACAATGTCTTATGTTTCAAATTGACTTTTTTAAAGAAATTCAAACAATAAACCGTTTTGTCTCTTTAATGTGTCGTGACAGATCGCTGTAGCGCCTTGAGCACACGTAAACCGATCATCTCTTCCTAGTTATTGGACGAAATAAACATGAATGAACATCAGAAGGAATGTTGTTTCAACTGCGGAAAGATGTCAATACACCATTTTTCAAGTTCAAGTCCACCGACGTTAATCTACTAACTCTCCTGTCTGGTTTGTTTGTCGGACAAAACGGCGGATTTGGCGTTATGATTGGTCAGATCACCTGTTAATCAAACTCCCAGCAAAGGGTGAATTAAGGTGGACTAGACTGTAACACAAATAGTTGAGTTTGCCAGGTGCATACAACATTTATGACAGGTTTTCATGAAAGTGTTGGTCAGTTTGTCTGCCTGACAATCCCATTTTGCAGCAATAAAATTGAAGTGAGATGAACAAACAGAAATATATCTTTTTAGATAAAACAGATGTTGATAAAGTTTTCCTTTGGAAACATAATTTTGTAATAAACTGCAATATATCGCAAAAATATTGTATCGTGGGGCCTCTGTTGATTGCCACCCCTAGTAATTAATGACAGAGTTTTCATTTTGGGGTAAAGTAGCCCTTTAACATGAACAACTATTTTAGGCC
>RJVU01026577.1:2682087-2695991 GCA_003731715.1 Anabarilius grahami
AGTGGTGCTATATAGCACATTAACCACCCTGAAGAACCACTGAAGAACCATACAGGGGCTTAACAGGTTTTGTATACAGAAGTGGTGCTATATAGCACCTTAACAACCCTGAAGAACCACTGAAGAACCATACAGGGGCTTAACAGGTTCTGTATACGGTAGTGGTGCTATATAGCACATTAACCACACTAAAGAACCACTGAAGAACAATACAGGGGCTTAACAGGTTCTGTATACGGTAGTGGTGCTATATAGCACCTCAGTCATCCCAAAGAACCGCTGAAGAACCAAGATTTGGTGCTATACAGCACTTAAAGTGGTTCCCCTATGATTACGAGCCAAAGAACCACTTTAGTATTAGTTAGACCCTTTTTGTTTTTTTAGAGTGTGTACAGCTTTCATCTCTGTAACTTTTTCCCACACCCTCTCATGGGATGCTAATTTCCCCAACTTCTGTGCAAGCATTTATGTACCTACATGCCAATTTGCCAGCAGATGGTGCTGTTGACCAAATATTGGCAAAATACGACTAAAAACCGAAGATTTATTTGGAAAGACTGGATAAGTCAAATTTACATTATTTCCCATTACATACAACCCCAAACATTTTTAATAAAAACAAAATAAAAACGCCTTAGTAGCTATGCAAATAACAATTCTAATAAGAAGAATAAGAATACTAGCCTATTAATAGTAAAGTAATACATAAACTAAAATGAATAGAAAATTAATGAGAGTTTAATGTTTTCTACATTGTTTGAATTGAGTTACTGAATTTATTATGGTTGTATAGTGGCTGTAATACTTGTAATGTGGCTGAAAGTATGTAATGGATGTTCCACAAATGTATTGTTCTGTACAAATGTATTTTATCGCACTACTGTGGCGGAAATACACACACACACACACACACACACACACACATCAATATGGCCATTTAACGTCAAACTCAAAGCAGCTTTGAGGGAACTCTCTTTCGATATGAATCTTCAGTCGTGTGTCACATTCCGTGTCTCAAAGCCTAGTGAACTGTTTATCAAGACAGCCGCTTGAACGCGTATGTAGTGCCCAAGCATGCTGTCTAGGTAGGCAGCTCACTAGGTTTTGACACGCAGCCTCAGTCTTCCTGTCTCAGGCGATTAGAAAAAGTTCGACACAGTCCGACACAAGACGACACAAGACGATTCTCCTGCCTCATTAAATACAATTAAGGTAAGTCCCCTTAACTTTACCGAATTACCCTTATAGTGTCCGTCATGAACGCCTGTCTTCAATTCCCACAACAGCAGAATTCACTGAATTTTGTCTCGGAGTATTTACTCCCTGATTTGTGCGAAATGGCGGCGCGAAGGAGGAAGTTAAAGCGCTTCTTCCTTTCATCGTTTTAAAATGTTTTAACTTATGCAAATCCCCATTAAGGCTCTCAAAATAATTCATGTATAAAGATAATTGAGAAAAAAAGTCGTTCATTTGTGAAAACGAGGAATTTCATGCACAGATCTGTTGGATGTAAAATGTAAGATAATTAAAGTTTTTTTCTCTCTCTCCATATCATGTGTAACATTCATGAAATATATACATCACGTATTTAGTTGCTCAACTTTAACAGTTACCTTGAGTGTGCGAGAAAAAGGATCTACAGTAATACATACAGTTCATATTGTCTTCATATGTTACATAAGTGCAAATGTTTATCATGTAATTAATGTCTAATAATGAAACATTTCTGTAATGCAATGGAAATGGTGTCTCATAGCAACAGCCCTTTATGCATTCTGTGTCACTTGGTGGCAAAGAGGCCCCTGACAGGTATTTAGGGGGTCTGTTTGCAGTGGGATGATCAGGTCTGGATCTTGCAGGCCTCCAGTTCCTGAGTTTAGACTTTTGAGCTGGACTTACTCAGGCCAAAAGCATCCTGTTCATGTGTGGGGGCGTGGATGAGTCACACCTAATGTCTCAATGTGTGTGTGTGTGTGTGTGTGTTTAAGGCAAGACACTACAGACAAAACCATTGTTTTTTTCATGCTCTGGTCATTTTTGAGATTTTGGGCTTTTTGTTTCCATAGCATGTATTCTTTAAGACTAGTGGAAAGCAAACACCCAAAATACACATTTAAGTGTTTATTTTATTGCACTTTATTTATTTGCATCTGTAGATTTCAGTTACAATAGACAGCTTTAAAGGCTGATTCCCCCTCCCATGCGCTAAACCAGAAATCTGAGCACTTTGTAGTTTTATTCATACCTTCTGAGTGGGTTGTCCATATATAATTGGCCTGTTATATGTAAAATGTTATTCCTAAAAACTCTTTCTGGCTGTTTGACAGTATTTTCTAATTTATGGAGTGATAAAAAGAAATCTCCTCTGTAAACACCTCTATTATGAGATATCTAATATGTCAACAAAATGAAACAAGAATTTTTTCATGTTCAGATTTTTGTTGTGGAAATGTATGCAAATTTGTGTATATACAATTCCTCATTTGCATATTTAAACATAGTATTTCAGAAAACTTGTCATTACAAAATTGAATGTCTTAATCTACTGTGATTCATTGAGTGAGGAAGTGTTGTGATATTTATTAGTTCATATTTTCACCATATTTGAAGACTTTCTTTGATTTTCATGCTTCCATCTGTCTTAGTTTTGAATGTGTAAAGCGAAAAGATTGTGGTCTAGTGATAAAGACTAAAAGGACCTAAAGGTAATTGGCTTGCAGGAAGCAAGTACACTACAGTTAATGACTGGTCTTTCAAACACATAGTCATTGTGAAGTGGACATTCCCGTTGGTTAAACCGATTTGTTTTGTCACAGACTTCAGTGGTAAAAGGCTGTCATTATAGCTCTTAGCATGTGTGTTTTCCTTCTCGGCCCCGTCCCTGGCCTCAATACCACACTGTTCCTTTTTGAGCTGCCCGAAACATCCACACTTCCGTATGCCATGGCCCGCTGAATCCACTGTCTGTCATTTTGTGTTTTCTTCCTCATCTGCTTGTCACTCTGCGCTCTCACTTCTGCAAAAAGCATTCAACGTTAAAAAAAACAAAACGCAAAACCTACATGTTTACTTTTAACCTGCATGATAATTACAGGCTGTGAGTTTTGATGCGTTCATGAAAAGTTAGCAGTTAACAGAAAAGATAACGAGTTTTTGTCTGTTACAAGCCAAACCGCAACATTTCCATTAACTGTTAATTAGAAATGACAAATTCAAGGTGTGTTTTAACTCCCAGTTCTGTAGTAGCCTGAACATAATTGACTGTGACAAATGTTTGCAGTGTGAAATTTTCTTTTCTAGTTGTTTTCTTACTTTCCGTGGCTTTGAATAACAGATAGATGTGTGACTGTTATGCAGATATTAGTAAGATATACACAGTCGTTAAAAATGTTGGGGTTGGTTGGAAGGTTTTTGGAGGAAATATTCTCACCACAGCTGCATTTATTTGATCTAAAATACAGTAAAAACAGTACTATTATGATATATTATTACAATTTAAAATAATTGTTTTCTGTTTTAATATATTTTAAAATGTAGTTTATTCCTGTGGTGGCAAAGCAATAAACATTCTTCTTATTATAGTGTTGAAAACAGTTATTTTTTCAAAATACTTTGATGTAGAAAGAATAGAAGAACAGCATTTTATTTGAAATAGAAATCCTTTGTAAAATTATAAATGTCTTTGCTCTCACATTTGATCCATTTAATGCATCCTTGCTAAATAATGGTGAAATATATATATTTTTTTCAAGTAAAGTGCTACCAAAACTCTTACTGACTTTTGATCAGAAGTGTATCTTCTAAATGTGTTTAATGCCATAAAAATGTTCCTTCAAAGTGAAAATAGGGATCTGTAATGGAATGAGGTTGTTTAAATATGCAGTATTGTGTTGTTGTCATACTTTTCGGCTGACAAGGTTATGTCTAATTTAAAGACTATTCAGTTAAGCAGTCAAATCGGTCACAAAAAACAAAACAAAAAAGATGTTCGTCAGACGTCATTTAGGGACAAATTTTTAGTTGCTAGTTTGCTCTCTGTGTTTTTATTATCATATAATTTTGGTGAGAATTGTGTGACCCAAATGCTTCTTTTTCTCTATCGTCAGCAACACTAATAATTGGATAACTTCTTTGTCATCTAAAGCCCAAAGTATACTTCAGTTTTGACAACACATACACACTAGAACGTTTCATCATTGTCCAGTTTCTGCGCTATTTTTCTCCAGAACTTATGACCGATAAAAATGTCTCTGTACTTGTTTAAACTTAAAGTTGTGGGTATCTCTTAACCCGCCTTACACAAGCGATCATCAGCATTAGCATTTATTGTTGTCTTCAGTAGTTTGTGGTTGTTTTGTCTGTGGGTTGGGGCAGTGTTTCCACCTTGTGGACCAACAAATTTGTACAAAAAATTTAAGCCACACGTTCAAGGTAAGCATACAGAATTAAAAATATGGCTGTGTGCATAGTACTGTACAATATTGCGTACTATGTTGATGACAAAAGTTACGTCACACACTGTATGCATACAAAAGCATACACATAAAATATGCTTTAGCCTCTTCAGTCTTATACAGCTTTTTATGTTGACTAGGCTATTACACTGGCGGGCAGCATTTTTGATGTAGGGTCAGATATGGAAATCCAATGACAAATGATGGACTTGATATCAGTGAATAGACACTTTTCACATTTCCAGGGTTCTTTGAAGTGGAAGTCGTCATAATTGGGTAAACTTCTATTGTGGTGAATGGAAACTACAACAAATGTAATTTTTACATTTTATTGGCTGCAATTGCAAAAGAAAAAAAAATGACAATAGCGTTTCTATGACTTAAAAGAGTAAAAACACTTTTGAGAGATTCTGACATTGGTTAGAAGAGCGATAGATGTCAAATTTGCCGTCACTCCCTCAGACGTTGCATTAGAAACACTTCCACAGCAGTGTTAACTAGTTTTCTGTCATTTGACGTCAAAGTAAATAAATACAAGGTATAGTTATGAATGTATTTTTCAAATACATTCATAAAACCCTTTTTTTTAATGAAAATACGAAAAACGTTGATAGATTAAGATTTATGCTATGGAAATGCGTCATCACAGTCTGTGAAAAGGGTCTATTGTGAGGTTACAGTGGATGAGCAGGATCTGGCCTTTCTCAGTTTGAATTTGTGCATCACGAGGATCTCTTCATCACCTCTACATTCAAATTGGACATTTCAAAGATCACAAGGTGTTGATATTTGTTTGAGTGATATCTGCCTTCTCACAAGAGAGAATTGGGTAAAACACCAATAGTTAATTCAATCATTTACTCACCCTCACGTTGTTCCAAACCCGACTTTCTTTGATCTGTGGAACACAAAAGAAGATATTTTAAAGAATGTTTGTTCCTCATAATTTCTTATTGTATGTTCCACAGAAGAAAGAAAGTCATACAGGTTTAGAACGACATCACTATGAGTAAATAATTACAGAATTAAAATTTTAGGGTGAACTGTCCCTTTTAAGATGATAAATGCCAAAAAAGATAGAAATAAGGTGACAAATAAATGCATTACATGAGGACAAGAGACAGTTAAAGTACGAGAGTCTTTCAGGCAGATTACTGAGAGCCTGACTGCTGCCTCAGGAGGAGGAGGAGGGAGCGCAAGCAGGGGAAATGGAGATGGATTTCCCGTAAATCAGCCCCATCGAATCAGAGCGCAGTCGCTCTCGACATGGCAGACAGCCAGCGGGATCAATCGTCAGAGGTGAACACTGACTAATGGAGAGAGAGAGAGCGAGAGAGGGGAGGGACCGCCTGTGATAGTGTTAGTAAACGAGTTCTCATGCTTTGCTCTCTACATTTGAAGCTGCATTTAAAAAGCGGTATGTTATCTTCTCTCTCTTTTGCTTTTTCTGGTGTGCAAGATTAAAATGTGATACTATTTGCTACTCATCACTGAAGATGCAGATGACTATATTGTAATGAAAAAAGACTGTCATTCTCTGCTGGGGTCTCATGTGATCATGCTGGGTGTAACTGGACGTGTTGTGAGGAACATTTGAGGAACTACAGGTTATTTGACTGCATGACTTTGTTGCAACATATTTTCCATTGCTCATGTTTGAAACGCTGTAGGATGATTTTTATCTTCCCACAGTGCTGTGAGTGCTCTCTGAAGTCATTTTGGTGATGTAACAGCTTCTCCATTAGCTATCAAAATGGAGGATTCGGCTCCTTGCAGCCAATAAGCCGTTGGCAGCATCTACATGGATGACGTTGGTTTTAGATGGAGGCCTGTTTTCTCTTAGTTTAGAGAGATTGAAAGAGAGAGAGAGAGAGTGGGAAAGGGAAAGAGAAAGGGAGAGTGTGGGACAGATTAACTGGGGTCATGTAAAGGCGCACTGATGCAACATGCTGCAACTGCCTGAGACCTTGCAAACGTTTCTTCAGGCTGTGAAGATCTTTCCAGCTGAACAGAAGAAAATGACCTAATTGTTAGTGTATTCATATCATTAAATGCTTTTAGGAATAATTATTTTGAAAATGAAATTTATTTGCATGTTTGACTAATTAGAAAAATGTTCAATTACTTAGCTAAATGACTGCACAGTAATAAGATTTTCTTATGAAAATGTGGTTGCTGCTTGCAGAACTTGCTGCCACAATGCTGTGGGTGGTTGCCAGAGTGTTACTGTGCGGTTGCTAAGGTGTTCTGGGCTATTTTAGCTTGTTGCTAGACTGTTTTTTCTGAGTAGTTTTAGTTTGTTGATATTCAGATGCTTAGGTGTTTTGAGTGGTTTTATCTTGTTACTAACTACGCAGTTCCTAAAGGGTTTCTGAGAGGTTTTTGCTTTTTGCTAGATAGTTGCTAAAGTGGTCTGACTGGTTTTAACTTGTTGCTAAGGTGTTCTGAGTGACACAATTTGAGGCATCTTTACTGTCCATGGGCAAGATGCAGACCAAAGATTAATACTTAAGGCAAGGCATGACTAATATTTCTCACACAAGTGCGACTAACAAAAGCTTCACTGTATTTCCAAACAATGAGGAAGTTGAAGAAAAAAACTGAACCACACCTTCTGCATTTGAAAACTAATCATAGACCAATCAAACAAGGAAAAAGATTGCCTTGATACCTCCCACATATACCCGCAATGAAGTAGTGAGAAATAGTCACTGATGTTAGGTTTATGATAACAAGCTAACTTACTTCTGTAATTCATCATCACAGATAAAGCTCTGATATATTGTTCTAAATTAGGACTTTTTCAATACAAAAATGAGTCTTATAGTCCGATTATAACTGGTTAGCTTGTTTAAATGTGGGTTGTACAACATCATCCCGTCAAACAGTGTCAAAACACAGCAGCAGTGGTGTGAGCCACGCAGACCACGCCTCCATTTTGATAAGCAGAAGGCTCATGTTACGCCCTCAGCAGCTCCTCCCGTTCCACAGATCAACCTAGAGGAGCAGGAAGTGTTAAAGTGAAGAATAGAGTCTTTGTGTTCACTGAAAATACTTAGAGCAGTGTCCTCTGTTACCTTCAGCAGGTACAAAGTTCAGGCTTTGTGACCAATCACTGTTAGAATGAAGACTGAATGAATATATATCACCTTGTTTTACCTGAAAGAAAATACCCTTCCCTGCCAGTTAGCGTTCGTGAAGGCCAGGTGTGTGGGATCTTTTACCACGGAGCAGTTATGATCTTGCTATATGTGTGCGTGAGACAAAAAAGTGAATGAGGGACCCTATTTAAGAACCATGAGGTTTAGTGATACGCATTTAATGTTACTGAGCAATATGAGACTGAATTGTTTTATTGATCTGTTTCTTTGTTTCATAGAATAGAATTTCAAGATGCCGTCTCAGAGAATTCTGAACTCCACCGTCCCGTTCTCCCACATGGATCAAAGTCATAGCAAAGCTCTCAACTGCCTCGGCTCGAACCCAGCCTCTCACACAGAGAGCAAAGGAGGAGAGCTGGACAAAATGGATCCGTTGAAATATAACTACTTATGGAATGTCATGAATCATGGCACTGCCAAACATGAGTGGAGACACGGGACAGAGATACAATCCATCATTGCACAGGCAGAGTGTGAGTACTGATCTAAAGAGACAAACAACGAGATGATAATTTCTGATGATAATATTTCCAAATATATTTGGGCTGAATTGTTTCTCTTTTTTCATAGGTGAGTCCCAGGATTCGCAGGAGTTTTGCCCCAATGGCAGGTAAAAACCTATGTGACTGTCAAACAAACACATATTTCATTATGTTTTCTTTTAATGCCAGGAATTAATATATCACTACAACTTACATATATTTTCAGCCACAAAAATGGGCCACGTGTTATCTCCTCCATATCGCCTGTTGGCTCCGTCTCTCGCAGTCGGTCCAGAAGGAAACGTCGTAAGAGACAGCGGCGGAGACAGGATGAGAAGGACAGCAGATCCAGCGAGTTCGTGGGAGTCACCGGTGTGCAGGAGCAGGACAGCGGCGAGTGCCTGTCATCAACGCTCATTCAGGTTAGACTGAATTAACTGTAATTAGTGTAATTATCATAGAGCTCAGGGGAGGGAAGGGTATTATACAAAAATTAGGTTGAATTTAATGAAAGATATATGCAACAGCTTTGTTCCAAATCCTAGTGTGCTGTCTAGATAATCCACAGCGTGCAAAGAAAGCATCCACATCCTCTTTCAAGGACACATCAAGGACGATATCTATTTGCTTCTTAAAGCGATAGTTTACTCAAAAATGAAAATTCAGTCATCATTTGCTCACCCTCAAGTTGTTCCAAACCTGTATGAATTTCTGATGAACACAAAAGAAGATAATTTAAAGAATGTTGGAAACCAAACAGTTGATGAACCCCATTGACTTCCATAGTATTATTGACTATGGAAGTCAATTGGGTCTATCAACTGTTCGGTTACCCATATTTTTCAAAATATCTTCTGTTGTGTTCAGCAGAAGAAAGAAATTCATACAGGTTTGGAACAACTTGAGGGTGAGCAAATGATGACTGAATTTTGATTTTTGGGCGACCTATCCCTTTAAGAAGCAATTGTTTTTTATGGAGAAGTCCATACCACAACTGTAACAATAACAATAATGACACAGATGAAAGATATCATTGGAATTCCTTTCAGAACTCTTTTGTTTCCAGTAGGTGAACAATAAAAACACTGACAGCCAATCAGAAAAAGCTTGTGCACTTAAAGCAGCAGACGACATAACTGCAGTGCGCAGTTATAATGAAACAAAACGTTATTGTCTGTTGGTGTGGACACTAATATAGTTAAAGTTATATTTATATTTCGTTCTTGGGCCTGTTGATGCACTAAGCAAATTAATCTAGCAGAATCTGACAAGAGCAGATTATTAGCAGTTGCTAAAACAACAGAAACGAATAAACACTACAAAGCTAATAACCTAATATTGATTAAATTAGTGCATTTTTAATAACCTTTTTACTTTTCTGTAGTGAATTAAAAATGGTTATTTCTTTATCACTTATGGATGCAAATTTTCACAGCAGAATTTTCTCTGTATCTTATCAGCATAGTTCTTCTAGGCAGGAAGCTCACTATGTTTTGGAACTGAATGTATATAAAGTCTTTTGATTTAATTTAAGACTATTTAAGACTCTTGTCTCAGCTGTCAGTTTGTCATGTCCCAAAGGAAATCCAGTGATTAGCTAAGTACTGAGTCATGTTTTGTCTTTAGCTCTCCCTAGAGGCTTGAAGCACTTCATCTAAGGGACAACTTTACAGACCCAAACAGATTTTTTTCCCCATTGTCTGCATTGACTTTATACAGCTTTCAAGTGTCTTTTTCTCTCTAATCCAGTCCAGTCACCTTTGTTGTGTCCTCTTGGTTCAGGTTAGAGACCCAGTGTGCATCAGCATCAGCAGCAGCAGCAGCAGCAGCAGCAGCAGCAGTGGCCTCAGCACAGAGAGGGTGTCTGTGCAGGAAACAGAGGGTCCGTCGTACTCCTATCAGTGGGAATCCTCTTGCCAGAGCTATGCTCAAGTGAGCGAAGAGCTGAAGTCTCCACTGAGAAGTGAGATCGAATTTCACCTGGCTGTTACAGCCCTGAGGGACTACGTTACAACTGAAGATCCCTGCTTTGCATATAGCTTTGTCAAACACGTGCTGAGAGAGGAGAGGGAGAGAGATGAGGACGAAAGAGAGGACAGCGACAAGAACGAAGGGATCCTGTTTAAAGAGGTGATTTTAAATGGCAATTAAAACATGAGGCAATTGACATGTGAAATTGACACATGGATAAACTCATACCAAAAGTGCATAGATGGGTTCTCTTGCACGCTAAGATACAAATTTACATATAAGCACACAGCCTAAAAGTCATACAAGCACACACAACCCGACACCTTTAGAAGGACAATACAGATAAAGTCAACATAAGCATACTAATACAGAGAGGAAGAGAGAGAGTGAGAAACACAAACTTGTCTGCGTGTGTACACATAGCCAGAAGTTGACTTGCGGTCGTCGATTTCCTGTTTTTCTTGCGTTCAGCCGGGTTTCATGTTTACATCACCAGCCTAGTTCTGCTTGGGGAGTTTCCTTTACAAAGAGAAATAAGCAAACAGCAAAAAAAAAAAACGTCTTCACACACTTACTGTGGTAGTCATGTGCTCTAATATGACATTTAGAAATTCTGGACATTTTCAGTAATTCTACTGAACCGTTTAATTATGCAATGAAGATGCATCGGTTAGGTATGCATCAATATTGAAGCATTGTTGTACAAAATCATACATTTAAATGATTAAATAAAACACTAAAATGAATAGTTGTAGTTTATTAAGTAAATGTAGGCATTACAACATTAAAAGGTACAGTATATTATGAAAGATGGATAAAAATTGGATATAAATTAAATTGATCATCAAAACATTTAAAATGTTACAAAAGATTTCTATTTCAATTAATAAATGCTGTTCTTTTGAACTTGCTGTTCATCAAAGAATCCTGAAAAACATTATCTCTGTTTACATAAACATATTAAGCAGCACAACTGTTTTCAACATTAATAATAATCAGAAATATTTCTTGAGCATTTCTGAAGGATCACGTGACACTGAAGACTGGAGTAATGATGCTGAAAATTCAGCTTCGACATCACAGGAATAAATTACATTTTAAAATATATTAAAATAGAAGAATATTACTGTTTTCTACTGTATTTGTGATGAAACACATGCAGCCTTGTTGAGCAAAAGAGCCTTCTTTCAAAAACAAAAAATCTTACCAAGCCCAAACGTTGGAATGTTAGGATAACCAGTAGATGTCAAATATTAAAATTCCATACTGTTTTGTCTAAACAAATAAAAATAAAAGTCAATTTAGGAATCACAACATTATAATGTACACTATTCATTTAGAGATTTACTAAAGATCACATTTAAGTGTTATTACATTATTTGTTTTTAAAGATTAACTGGTCCCACTTTATATTAGGTGGCCTTAACTACTATGTACTTGCATCAAAAAATAAGTACAATGTACTTATTGGGTTCATATTGTATTGCAAAACACTTTTGCTGCTATTGAGGTGGGATATGGGTAAGGTTAGGGAAAGCTTTGATGGTATGGGTAGGTTTAAGGGGTAAGGTGTAAGGGATGGGTCAACAGTGTAATTATAAATGTAATTACAGAAATTAATTACAGATGTAATTACATGCAGGTGTTTTTAAAATATAAGTACAATGTAAAAACATGCATGTACACAATAAGTGCATTGTATCAAATGATTAATTTAAATATAAGTACATAGTAGTTAAGGCCACTTAATATAAAGTGGAACCGATTAACTTTTAGTGAATGTTAGATGACGGCAAATATTATAGCCATATATATTGTAGCAAGGCTGGAGCACTGTATTGGCCAATCAGCATTCATAACGTCATTGTGTAATTTTTTTTTTTAGGGGCTACGACCTGTGAATTATGAGTACAGAGAGGGACGAGAGTATGAACGCTGTCGATTTCTCAAGCAGGGCTCCTTCGGAGAAGTCTACAGCATCAAAGACAAAGGCACCGGGTTCATGTGTGCCGCCAAAAAGGTATTTGTGACCTCCTTTGCATCCAACTTGTTCTTCTGGCAGATGGCACTGCTGATATTTAAATGCAAGTTGTTTTCCATTGATCCACTGATGATGTGTTTCAGGTCCCGTTGGAGAGTTTCAGCAGTGAGGAGGTGGGCTCGTGGAGTGCCCTGCAGTCTCCTCATGTGGTAGACCTTTTTGGAGTGGTGCGTGAAGGTCTGTCTATCATCCTCTTCATGGACCTCAAATCCAGTAAGAACTCATAGACACACAACGCACAACCTCTTTATTCCCTCATCCATTTCTTAGTTCATTATTTGGCATATCTGGTGTTCTGCACTAAGGAAGTCTCTAGTGGAGAGATGGAAAGTTTGATCCGCACTGTTTGCACACTCTTACAGGTTCTCTAGGACAGCTGGTGGAGGAACGAGGCCGCCTGCCAGAGGATCTGTCCCTGCACTACCTTCAGCAAGTACTGGGGGCGCTAAACTTCATACATAAGAAGCGGATCCTTCACCTGGATATCAAAGGTACGTGCAGAATGTAGGCTGGATTGCTAAAAAGGCCTCTGAAGGATTTGATTGGTTGATAAAAGTGGAAGCTAAGTGGAGTCTTATAAACAAGTCTAAAGCTTGAGCATTTGTTTTGTCACTAAACCAGACTGTCTCCGTTTAATTTATGTGGAAAGATGACATTTAACATTAACACATCTTCAGATTATGTGGAAAATGGACATCCCTTTTTTAATCTCACTTCCTTCAGTGGATTCACAGTTCTTTGGAAACCGCATAAAGAAATGAAAACCACAAGTGAGATGTCCTTAATATCACAATTGTTTCTTCTAGACAACAGTTGTGATTAAATGGAGAAGAAATGTATACTTTTGCTTGTGTCTCCTACTTAAAAGATTTTTTCCTGAGTAAAATGACCCTTTGGTAATCTAACATGCTTGTTCAGAGTTGCCAAGATACCAAAAGACAGCATGTAAATGTCAGATATCTCAATATGAACTAGTTTCTTATAACTTCTTTCCAAAATCGAATGTCAGTTCTTCAACAGTTACCTCAATGTAAATTTTAGGAGATACATCTCAGACAAAGTTGATACAAGTGAATCAGTGTTGTTATTGTTAAAACTTTTAAAAATAGTTTTCTGTTATCAAAATATATCTGAAATAAAATAAAATATAAATATTAGATAAAAAACCTAAACGTAAAAAATCTGGCAGCTAACTGAAATAAAAATAAAACTGAAATAAAAATAAATTAACACTAAATAGAAATATATATATAAAAAAAAAATTAAACCTAATAAAAAAAAATTAAACCTAATAAAAAACTGATAAAACTAATAAAAATGACAAAAGCACATAATACAATTACTAAAACTTAAACTAAAACGGAAAATATATGAATGAATGAATGTCAATAAATAAATACTTTAATAGTATATAAAAAATAACATAACAATAGCAAAATAAAATGACATAACATTGAAAAGAACCATAACTGATGGACTTCAGGCCTCCTGAGCTATAAAAGAGCAGTATATGAGCAATAAAATGGCTTTCTGGGTTGGTTCTGTTATGTTCCTCAGAAAATGCTGTAAGAAACACATTTTCAAACAAACTGTCATAAAGCCATATCTGAAGAATTACATAAATGCAGGTGAAGAAGTTGATTCTAATATTGTCTTTGTGGCTGGGTTTAGTTGTTTTTCCGTAAAATGGGGTGAAACAAACAGCACCTGTGGTGAGACAGAGAGAGAAAGAGAGAGAGAGAGATCAGAGAACATTGTGAGCAACCCAGGGCTGGGAATTTCCCACAGCATGACT
>RJVU01026577.1:2696034-2715195 GCA_003731715.1 Anabarilius grahami
GTTGAGATCAAGAAGAAAGAAACAAGACACTAACTGAAGAAGTGACCATATATAATGCAGAAGGACACAGGAGATTAAATGAGCAGCTTTATGTCATTATAATCCATTCAAATTGATAAAGGGCAGTTCAATTCAAGCAAACAGTAAAACAAACCTTTCTTATCTGACATCTACAGCGCCATCTGCTGTCCAAATATTCTGCAGTTGATTATCAGTGTTTTAATCTTGTCTATTATTTTCTTCAGTGACAAGTTGTGGTTTGCAATTTAGAAACCGAAAGTCTGCCACATTCCAATTTTAACTTTTCCTGGAACCGGCCAATCACCACTTCTAGAGAGACTTATGGGAACACATTGGAAAACATATCTATTTTCTAAATACACATTGCTGGTCTTCCTGTACACAATTCAACAGTGTTTGCATCATAAAAATAGAAAAGTTGCTCTGCCTCTAATTTTAGGTTACTGCATCACCTTATTTTTCATGTAAGAATGGGTGTGTAAATCGAATTCTGCTGTCATCTGCTTCCAGTTATTTACAAAACAGCTCGTTATGCTGCTTGATATTGCAAACTGGAATTCCTTACCATATTATTTTAATGTATGGTCATAATTATAAACACACTGGTTTGTAGCGAAAATAGTTTGACCATTTACTACACTTTTTTAGTCAGCTAATGAATCAGAAGTCTCACACATTCACAGAAAATAGCTTACTTCTGCATTGAAAAATAAGGTACTGCTCCCATCAAATCTTACCAATAGTTAATAAAGTCATTTCAATGTACTATAAACTAGATGCATGTAAATGATTGAATAGTAATAAAGTTTAATGTCATTGTACTAAAGGTTATGGAAATAATAGCAAAGTATGATCATTTTATCAATCAATTTTTAATCATTGTGATGCATCAAGACACTCTTGAGAATGATCTTAAACTCCCAATCAAAATGACTCAAAAGTGGGTGCTGGTCACCACTCTTATGCTCACCAAGGCTGCATTTATTTGATAAAAAAAATACAGTAAAACCATATTTATTTGAAATAGAAATCTGTTGTAACATTATAAATGTCTTTACTGTCAATTCAATGCATCCTTACTGAAAAAATGAATTTCTTTTGAGGAACCTCCAGTCATACTGGTCCAAACCTTACTGAATGGTAGTTTAGCTTTTAAGTATTTCTCAGGGATTTTCCAAGTAATTATTCAGCTATGCTTAATAAATAAAGTAAATAATTTACTGTCATTGTTTTGGTCCATTTTTTTGTGTTCTCATGTTTGTGTTTTATTTTCAGCGGATAACGTTTTGCTGTCAGAAGATGGGAAAGATGCATTCCTGTGTGACTTTGGGCATTCAGAGAGATCAGACAAACAAGGGCTTAGTGAATGTCAGGGTAAGTACATTTCATTACAGCCTCACACATATTGCAAGTGAATATAGACACATGCATGAGCTGAGCATCTAATTTGTTGTGTGTTTAGGGCTGAAAGGCACAGAGACTCATATGGCACCTGAGGTGGTGCTCAATGAGCCCCGCTCTTCAAAAGCAGACATCTGGAGCAGCTGCTGTATGCTTCTGCACATGCTCAATGGCTGTCATCCATGGACCCGCTACTATTCCCGTCCACTCTACCTCAAGGTAAGCTATGAATGGAAATGAAGCCAAATAAGGCCCTCACACTTTGAAAGTCACATTTAATTTTAATCAATGTTGATTTGCATTCACTATACACTTAAGAAATATTGTTTGTGTTTGCACGTTGACAGATAGCAACAGAGCCTCCACCACTGAGGGAAATCCCATCTAACTGCAGTTCCAATACAGCTGACGTCATAAAAGCAGGACTAAAGAGAGATCCGATCAATCGAGCTTCTGCCAAAGAACTTGCTGTTAAAACTGCTAAAGCACTTAAAAAAGGTACCAATAAAGAAGCATGCAACACATACAAATGTCTTAATATTAAATATTACACAATTAAATATGTCATCCATTTATTTGCAGTCGGGGGACTTTGCAGTCCCGCGAGAGGAGGAACCTATATGAAGCCACTAGGGAAGCCAGAGAAATCAGGCCTCGCCCATTCAGCCACACCCACCACATCCCACCACACCATATCCTCTCATAACTCTAAGCTGCAGTGGATGAGCTCAGAGCAGAAGAGGAAAGAGGGTGATGGGGAACCTGATGACAAACCACACAAGGGAAAACTGTGGAAACACATAGAGGAGACAAGAAACGATGACCACTCTCCTCCAAAGTCACTGCTCCACATTCAAGCCACTTCAACAGAGCCGCAAATCATCTATAAAACCAAGCCAGAACAAGAGATGCGGCGACTGGAGAAAGGTGAGCAGCCCATCACATCCGATCATGTGATATTCAAATGAATGCAGACTTGGTGAGCATAAGAGAACTTTCAAAAAATTGTACAAACCCCAAATGTTTGAACAGTAGTGTATAATAAATTACTTGCAGTTTCAGAATGACCATAAAACATTTTTTGACGTGCATCTTGTATTTTATTCCATAAATGTGTTCCTTAAGTAGTTCATCCACATGTCTTTTAACAAATTAAAATGTATCCACCTCAAAGGAACATATACGTTTTATGTGCATTTTGGATATTTAATTTGCATCTTGGCGTCTCCAGTGGGGTTTTTTGTGCCATATCCCAAAAATATGTGGATGGAAACATGCTGCTTGTTAATATTCATTCTGAACCGTAGAATTGCAGATTATAATTGTAACATTGAGTTTGTTCTCTTGCTCTCTCTGCAGATTTATTCCTGAGTAGTCTCTCCCATCCTCATTCTGCTGAGATACAGGAGCAGCTGCTCTCTTGTATCAGTAGCGACTGCCTCTCTACAAGAGAATACGGGGACAAGAAGGTAAACAAACCCAGGCATCAAGTTCAGAATTCTGTATATGAGGCAGCCTGTAATTCCTTCTAACCTAATTCATGTATAATAAGGGTTGAACGATTTAAGATTTTTTAAAGTCGGCATTTATGTGATTATAAGTCGAGTCGACATTGACTAGTCGCTGATTATGTCATGTTGGCTTGTGCACAGCTATGGCATATGACACAGCGCTGCCCACAAGGCTATTGCTCCTACATAACAGCTTATTTTGATCAGTTCTTTTGTCTTTGGGTCATTATATTTCTCACAGATTTCTGCTCGTTCTAAATCAGATACAGAAAAGATTACATTGATATGAATGCATTAGTGAGAGAGCGATTGCATGTGTGAATTAACCTGGCAGCGTCTTTCTGCTAATAGTGAAGCTTTGGGTTTTAGTTACTAAGAAATATATGCTACTAGAACTTTATAGTTTCTAAGCTATTTTATTGATAAATAACAAAACAGTGTTGACAATTCATTTTTGCGCTACTGAATGTTTGTGTGTGCGTTACAATGCAGCAGCACATTAATTTAGATCAGCTATTAACTTGCGTGTACAATAAGCTGTTTAAGACGTGCATTCACCCAATCAGTATTGATCATCCAGATGGTATAATCAAACATATCTTGTGGAGCGCTCTCTGAGTATTCATTTATTTGTCATTATGGAGTGTAATTGTGGACTTCAAAGATTTCTTATCCTTTTCAGCCCTTTATAGGCCATGATCAGCGACTAGTCGACGTCAAGTTTAAAGCGTCAAGGCAGAGCATTAAGTTCCACCCAAAAATGAAATGTCTGTCATTAAGTACTCATCCTCAAGTCGTTCCAAACCCGTAAGACCTTTGTTCATCTTCGGAAAACACAAATTAAGACATTTTTGATGAAATCCAAGAGGTTTTTTTTATCCCCCATAGAAAGCAATGTAATTACCACATTCAAGGTCCAGAAAAGTAGTAAAGGCATCGTTAAAATAGTCAATGTGACTACAGTGGTTCAACCTTAATGTTATGAAGCGCTAAAGAGAAGATATTGTTGAATAAAGTCGTTATTTTTGTTTTGTTTTTGTGCACAAAAAGTATTCTCGTCACATCATAACATTAAGGTTGAACCACTGTAATCATGTTGACTATCTAACAATGTCTACTACTTTTCTGGACCTTGAATGACAGTAATTACGTTGCTTTCTATGGCGGATTAAAAAAAAAAACCTCTTGGATTTCATCAAAAATATCTTAATTCGTGTTCTGAAGATGAACGAAGGTCTTACGGGTTTGGAACTTCATGAAGTTGAGTAATTAATGAAATTTCATTTGTGGGTGAACTAACCCTTAGTTGGTGCAACCCCTAGTGTATAGTAAATATAGTACATTAAAAGGTTATTAAGAGTGATGGTTAAGACCACACTTCCTGACAACTATCAGCTGTTGGTTGCTAGTGGAGCATCTGACTTTGACCAATTACAACTTAACTGAAATTCAAAGGGTTTCCCTTTTTTTTTTTTTTTCCTCCAGGATTCAGGACGTTGGTCGGTCGCTGGTGATGATGACAGCTCAGGCGTGTTTTCTTACAACAGTCAAGATATCCAGAGCTTCAGCAGGGACTGGCTCTCCCCCACGCATCAACCTCCGCCCCGCTGCTTTGAGGGTGTGTTAAAACAAATACTGATTACTTCAAAGAAACGTTACTGGTCCAAAACTTAAAATTAAATCAGTAAATCAACAGCAGTTTAATTAATATTATTAACAACAACAGCAGGTCTAGACCTAATGCACATGTTCCATATAACAGTATAGTTCCATTTAATCTAACTTTTTTTTGTCACATATTGGCACATAATAGTGAAGCGACGAGAACATTCACACATGCCGTTGGTGTGATATTTTTAGATGACATTTATCATGGTTATTTGTGCCATGCTCACATCTGTTCTTTGTTCCTTCAGGGGTGGATGTTTATATCAGGGACTTTGATGGGAAATGTTTTCACATTCGGGAGACGCCCAGGGTGAAAGTAGGCCACATCGCAAGAGGAATCAGCGATCAGGTAAACATTGTGTGTGTATAGTGTGTTTATACAGAACACATTTTTTTCTGCATTACTCTTTGTGTTTGCTAGAGAATAATATCTTCTCTCTCGGGCAGATCTCAGAGAACGTGTTCAGTCTGCAAACAGAGGATGGTTGCACGGTGCCCCATGACAAAGAGGTCCTGGAGAACTGCCTGTTTCTGCGTTGTGTCCCTGCCCCTGACTCCTGCCACTATCATCAGTATGGACACAAGCCCTGCTGCACCCTAACCCCTGACTGCAAACTACCGTGGAACTGGAGGATCAGGGAGGGGGTGCTGGAGACTAGTGACTGATCTCTCCAACCTCAATCAGTTTCTGTCAAGCTTTCTGTTTTGCATTGAATTTGGGCTGAATTTGTTTCATGAATCTCATCTGTCTAATTTTTAAGCCATTGTCATATTATTGGTTTACATTCTTATTATTTTGAAGTAGTTTTAACCGACTGTGCATATATTTTTTGCGCTGTGCTGTGCAGATCATCATGGGACTTCATGGAGTATTGTCATGATTAATGGCAAGATTTTAAGGCCTTTAGTCAATCAAGTATATGCCTTAAACCCTAAGCACTTATGAATTAGATTACTTTGTCAATGTGGTTGAGCTGTGGGACATAAAGATGCACATCAATATTTGAAATAATCACTAATCTTCTTTGCTAAGAATGTTTTATCTTGTATTTTAAAGATTCCTTAAGAATTCAATAAAAACTCATTCTTTCCATTTGTTTGCAGTTGTCTCAATTAAGAATGATTGATAGTGTTCAGTATTATGCTTGTAAGCGTTAATTATATGGATATTCTTATTGATCATTTAAAAGTCAATCAAATGTCAGAAGTACAACCCGAATTCCGGAAATGTTTTTTAAATTTAAATAAAATTAAAACTAAAAGACTTTCAAATCACATGAGCCAATATTTTATTCACAATAGAACATAGATAACATAAAAGTTTAAACAGAGAAATTTTACACTTTTATCTACTAAATTAGCTCATTTCAAATTTGATGCCTGTTACAGGTCTCAAAAAAGTTGGCACGGGGGCAACAAATGAAAATTTGAAAGGATTCAGCAGGGAGAACATCTAGCAACTAATTACGTTAATTGATATCAGGTCTATAACATAATTAGCTATAAAAGGTATGTCTTAGAGAGGCATAGTCTCTCAGAAGTAAAGATGGGCAGAGCTGTGAAAGAGTGCTTAAAAAGATTTTGGAATACTTTAAAAACAATGTTCAACATCAAATTGCAAAGGCTTTGCAAATCTCATCATCTACAGTGCATAACATCATCAAAAGATTCAGAGAACCTGGAGAAATCGCTGTGCGTAAGGGACAAGGTCGAAGACCTTTATTGGATGCCCGTGGTCTTCGGGCCCTCAGAGGACACTGCATCACTCATCGGCATGATTGTGTCAATGACATTACTAAATGGACCCAGGAATACTTCCAGAAACCACTGTCGGTAAACACAATCCGCCGTGCCATCTGCAGACGCCAACTAAAGCTCTATCATGCAAAAAGGAAGCCATATGTGAACATGGTCTAAAAGCGTCGTCGTGTCCTGTGGGCCAAGGCTCATTTAAAATGGACGGTTTCAAAGTGGAAAAGTGTTCTACGGTCAGACGAGTCCCAATTTGATATTCTTGTTGGAAATCACGGACACCGTGTCCTCCAGGGTAGAGGAGGGAGACCATCCAGCTTGTTATCAGCGTTCAGTTCAACAGCCAACATATTTTAGAGCAACATATGCTCCCCTCCAGACGACGTCTATTTCAGGGAAGGCCTTGTGTATTTCCACAGGACAATGCAAAACCACATACTGCAGCTATTACAACAGCATGGTTTTGTTGTAGATGAGTCTGGGTGCTGAATTGGCCTGCCTGCAGTCCAGATTTTTCACCTATAGAGAACATTTGGTGCATCATTAAACAAAAGATGACCACGAACTCGTCAGTAGCTGGAAACCTATATCAGGCAAGAATAGGACCAAATTCCAACACCAAAACTCCAGAAACTCATAACCTCGATGCCCAGACGTCTTCAAACTGTTTTGAAAAGAAGAGGAGATGCTACACCATGGTAAACATGCCCCCGTCCCAACTATTTTGAGACCTGTAGCAGGCATCAAATTTGAAATGAGCTCTTTTTGTGGATAAAAGTGTAAAATTTCTCAGTTTAAACGTTATCTATGTTCTATTGTGAATAAAATATTGCCTCATGTGATTTGAAAGTCTTTTACTTTTTCATTTTATTCAAATTTAAAAAATGTCCCAACATTTCCGGAATTCGGGTTGTAAAACTAGTCCCACTACAAAACCGATCCACATTACTTCAGTGTTATTTTAGTATTACTAGCTTTTATTTTTATTTCAGTTTTAACTTATCTGTTTTATTTTGCTATGTGCTTTTCATTTTTATTAGTTTCTGTTTTTTACTAATTCTATTTATCCTTTTTTTTTTTTTTTTNTTTTTTTTTTTTTTTCAGTTCTATTAATTTTAGTGCTTCAACTTAAACCACTGATACATGATTTATATAGATCAGTGACAAACTTATTTCAGCTAGTTGCCAAGGCAACATTTCTGACTTTTAAAATTGTCATCTAATATTTATCTTATTTCTGCTTTATTTCAACTAACAAAACCATTTTTAATAGATTTAGTTTTAATTAAAAATAACACAGCATTACAGTCGAAATTAAGTCAAGCTAAATTTGTTTCTCATGATTTCAAAGACAAGGATTGTGAATGCTTCCAATTATTTTGCTAAATGTATTACAGCTAACAAGTGTCTAGCATGCATGTGAACTCCAATTCTGTTTTATAAACATGCCAGGATGCACCTCATGAAGTCTTCTAAAATCAACCCAGAGTGAATAGTTTTTTTTTTTGGTTTCACATTCCCTACATAATTCCCATACATTTATTTATTTCATTGTTCTGATGCTTTTACCATTATTTTAAAATGTGGAAGATATAATAAAGAGTATCTTTGTCTCTATCAAAAACAAAAGACACCACACATTTAAATTGAAATCCATAAAAACAATTTATTGTTTCATTTTACATCTTACAAAACAAACTCATGGGCTCACAGCACATAGACTGCCTTAGGGTGCACAGTTCATACCATTTTACAAAGATGTAGAAAAAGATGAAAAAGTGGTGGCTAGTATCATAAAAAGGCCAAGGCACTGTCAACGAAAGAATCAAAAATAAAAGAAACCGTATCCAAACCACCAAAAGATAAAGAAACAAGTTTATAAAAAAAAAAGAACAATTGCATGTAAAGCTAGGATTGTGGGTCTGACTAACCATAGTTAAAATACAGTACTAAGAAGACTTTGCTGAGGGGAAGAGCTCAACTGATCTGTCTGTAAGTCTGAGATGAGTCTGTGCCCATGAACTATGCCTTAAACACCGAATGTTTGCACCAGCTCAAGCAAAACCAACTGCTTTTCGCAAAGTCCCCTTATGTGGAACGAATCTTCAAGTGTTTTGATAGTCATGCAGGACCCCCCACTATTCAAAAAGGAAAATATTTGGTTCTGTAAAAAACAAAGTCGTCATGGCTCAGAGTTTAATGCATTTCAGAGTCACTAGTATCATCCATCCCTGTCGTAAGAGGGGCTCGGCGCTCACGCAAACTAAGACACGCCCACATACAGCAGCCAGAGTGCTGATTGGTTGGCTGCACTGCTCAAACGCTGCTGCAAACACTTTATGAATGCTTAAGAGGCTAAAATTGTACCTTCAAGTATAATCAACTTCATTGACATTTCGTAGCCCCTGCTGTGATGTACTGGTTGAGACTGTGAACAAAGAAGAGGAGGAAAGAGGACATTCAAATATCAGCAGAATACAGCCTGAGCCCATTCCTACTCTTTCAGATGACAGACGTACACTCAAAAAAAAAAAGAAAAAAAAGAGACAGATATTGTAATAATTCAACATTTATAAGCTATTATAAATTTTTATTAAATGCAACTGTGACTGTCATTACGCAAAACTTTGGACCAAAAAAACAAACAAAAACAATATGACTTCTGAATCAGAAATTCCTGCTTTCAATGTTTAATAAATTAAATCAAATACCAATACAGTCTTTTATATAAACTAGATACCCATAACTAAGAATAAATAGCTAAAATTAAGCCTAAACCTGAACTCTTGCGCATTAATCTCTCATTTTTCAGTGCAAATATTAGAAGTTGTAGATGAGAAAGGGCACAGGCTCAGGAGTAACAAGAGTGGCTCGAGACATCTGCATCATGCTTGACTCTCACTCTTTCCTCCTCTTCTCTATCTCTTTCAGTGAGTTGATGTCATTTTCAACTCTCTTATTTGTCTTTCTCTGTATATCTCTACTTCAAATCCCTTTCTGCTCCCCCCTCATCTTTCCATTCTCCTTTGCTGGTCTGTTTCACCCTCTGTTCACTGTCTCAACTCTCTCTTCTCTCACTCTCCACCATCTTATCAGTCCTCGTTCTCACATCTTGCGGATCACCACTACTGTGGTGAGAACTCCTGCCAGGAAAACCCCGATAGTTTGCCATGTGGGGGTCCCAAAATAGGAGCGGATTCCCTCCTGAAGGAGAAGAAAGGGGATGTTTGAGATGGCAAGTGTGGAAGAGTATTTAATACAGAGCAAATTACATACTTTAGTTAAAAAAAAGAAAAGAAATCAATGGTATAAAAGAGCCAATGACAGATAAGAGTGATCCTATGATAATAATAATAATAAAGCTTTTAGGAGAAGGGGAAAAAATTGTTTAAAACACACCAAGTTCTTAGAAATGTAATTCTTTAAATCATTTTTTAATAATAATAATAATAATAATAAAGTTTCATTAAATGATTAAAGAAATCTTGAAAACCTACACATATTCATAATTATTTGCAAAAAATTTTTGTTTTTTTATTTATATATTTTTACAAATATCATGTATTATTAATTCTGTTACATTTCTAATTTTCTATGCGGGCATAATCAAAGCCAAATGGGTTTGGTAAATAATATTAACCAATAATTTCATAGTCAAACAATTAAACCAAATCCAATAAAATTACACTACCATTCAAAAGTTTGGTGTCGATACAATTTTTAAACATTTTTGAAAGAAGTGTCTTATTCTCACCAAGGCTGCATTTATTTGATCAAAAATACAGTAAAAACAATAATATTGTGAAATAATTTATTTCTATTTGAATGTATTTTAAAATGTAATTTATTCCTGTGATGCAAAGCTGAATTTTCAGCATCATTACTCCATTCTTCAGTGTCACATGATCCTTCAGAAATCATTCTAATATGCTAATTTGTCTTGATGCTCAAGAAACATTTCGGATTATTATCAATGTTGATAACAGTTGTGCTGCATAATATTTTTGTGGAGTACTGCCCGAATATTGAGCTTCACATTACAGAAGTTAAATATTCGTGTTGTTTTATGTCTTTTGTTTATCGTGGTATCAGTTTATTTGGTAAAGGTCATTGTGACCTGTGCGGAAAAATCACATCGACATTGACATTTCACATTTCTTTGATTTTAAGGAACTGACTGAGTGACAAAGTCCCTGTCACAGCTTACCCATCCACCCTGTTCCCTGATCCAGTTGATAACATGCTCCTGAATGTAGGACATAGTCCAGCTAATGATGGTTCTAATGATGTCAGGAATCTTGGTTGAAATAGCCTAGGAGTATAAAAATAAGAAAGATGAATATTTAAAATATCAAAACAATCTATTTCAATATGAGACTGAGCTTGCGAAGGTCTTTACCTTGATGACAAGCCGGCACGCAAAGTAGAAAAGAGCCACCACCCTGCCCCAGTTGAACTTCCCATCAGAGAAGATCTCGCGGGCCACTCGCATGAAGACGTCTTGAGTCGGTTGAAGAGCAGAGTCATTTAACATCCTGAAGCAAAACCACAGTGAAGACGTACGGATGAGTTGCGGCACAGTGCCATCCAGTGGGCATTTCTGAGCACAGCAGGAGATCACCCACAAGCTGGACCCCTAACTTACCTTTGCAGCTGCATATTTCCATCCAGCTCATCTCCGATCTGCTGCAAACACTGCGCAAGACGTTTATGGCTGGGGTCACACAGCTCAACACCACTCAACTGACTCCGGGTTACTTCAGCATCACCGTCTCCATGGCGACGAACCCGCTCGTAGACGAAACTGCAAGACAGGGGCGAGATGACCGAGGTAATGAACAAAAACAAAGAAAGTGGGAAATGAGAAGTGGAGAGAAGATGATACTCACTTATTGAGAAGTGCAGAACCCAAAGCAAGTATCTGGTCATTGCCAATGCCTTCAAATGACAGGGAATAATAATGATTAAAAACAATACGATTGACAAGACACTTACATTTAAAAAAACTTTTGTTCAGCATAAAAAAACTGTCGTAAAAAAAGGGTTTAAAAACACTCATGTGAACTTTAAAGTGAACAGACAAGGATCTGACAGTGGAATTGTCCCATACTGTTTGTTACGTGACTCAGCAGTGAATAATTCTGCACACATTTGGTTTCAGTTTCCTGTTGAGTAAAGTTGATGTAAAGAAACTAATATGCATGAGGGGTCATGTGGAGAAAGACTAACTTAACCTAAATCCCTCAGGCACATATCATAACTAATTTTGACTACTAGTTTACCTGTTTGAATATTCAAATAAAACTAAGGACTTTAAAATAACTCAGAACTAAATTGCTGACCTTAAACTTTCACTTGACATAAACACAATAAAACAGTCTCAAAACTAGTGAGCTGCCTAACTAGACAGCATTTGATAAATTATGTCTAACCAAGCAGGTTGGAAACAAAACCCATTTCTGGTCATATATCAAGTATGTAACCCTCCTTTTGTGTTTGGGTCATTTTGACCCAGTGCTTGAAACACTGGATAAAATACTTATTTCTTTTTGACATTTTGTGACCGTTTCCTCATTTGGGTCATGAAAGTCTAGATGTGTTTTGGAATGGATGTACAAATTTTGTGTCTACGATGGTGTTAAAGGGTTAGTTCAGTTTATTACGTTCCAAACCCGTAAGACCATCGTTCATCTTCACAACACAAATTAAGATCTTTCTGATAAAGTCTGAGAGGTTTCTGTCCCTCCATAGATATCCAACACAACTACCACTCCAAGGTCCAGAAAGGTAGGAATGACTTCATTAAAGTACTCCATGTGACTCCAGTGGTTTAAACTCAATTTTATGAAGCAACGTGAGTGCCTTGTTTGTGCAAAAAAACATAATTTACCACTTTATTTACAAAATAAAATTATCCAAAGCGTGTTCACGCAAAAATGACAGCTCTCATGTGAACACAAAACGCATGCGTCGTGAAGCTCCTGTGAACGCGCTTTGCAGATCAACATTTTTGTACGCAAAGTGGTAAATTATGTTCTCTGGCATAAACAAAGCACTCACGTCGCTTCATAAAATTGAGTTTAAGCCACCGGAGTCACATGGAGTACTTTAATGAAGTCATTCCTACCTTTCTGGACCTTGGAGTGGTAGTTACGTAGGATCTCTATGGAGAGACAGATACCTCTCAGACTCAGATCTTAATTTGTGTTTTCCGAAGATGAACAAAGGTCTTATGGATGTAGGACGACACAAGTTTGAGTAATAAATGACATAATTTCCATTTTTGGGTGAACTAACCCTTTAAAAAATGTCAAATTGACCCCCATTAGTTTCCATGCAATTCACCAAAATTCTAAATTCCCGTCTTGGCAATTATTCATGTTCACACATTCAGTTATGTCTCAAGTGAACAAAAACAATTTGGGGAAAAGAAAAGCATGACGGAGAGATCTATTTTATATACACAGCAGGAGCGTTTTAAAAGCACAGTTCACCCGAAAATGACAATTCTGTCATCATGTCCAAACCTGTATGAGATGTTAGGCAGAACAAAGGCCTCGGTGACCATTCACGTTCATTACATGAAACAAAAAGCAGCTGTCACACTGCCTTACATCTCTTTTTGCGCTCCACAGGAGAAAGACAGCGATACAGGTTTGAAACAACATACAATTAAGAGTCAATGATGAGGTCATTTTCATTTTTTTTTTTTTAGGCGAACTGTTCCTTTAAATCGACAGCAACTCAACTCGAAACCTGTATATGTGACCAGCTATCGCTGTGACGCTGTTACTACCCCCTCCTAAGGATCATACGATGATGTCACCTCTTCCAGATATCAACAACAACTCAGTATCGGACATGTGAGCACAGCGAGCACACGCGCACACAGGCCGTGTCTCAAAACACAGCGCGCTGCCTATCTAGACAGTATGCGCGTTCTACACAATTCGAAAGTTGATGCTCGTGTATTCGTTTGGAACGCGGATGACACTCAAATATGCTGTCTGGGTTTAAAACACTGCAAAAGACGACTGTGGTTTGCTTGTTTATTCAGTTTCGAGTCATTGTTGTCAGTTAGCAGCTCTGTGCGGCGGATCGGTATGTGTACAGACATGTTTCACAGACAGCGGTGTTGTGACAGTGAACGGCACTGAGCAAACTCACGGTTTACCTTATAAATGAAGTCTAATCTACATTACAACGCAAGTCTGGATGCTCGGTTGGGTATCTGAGATACGAAGTGAAAAACTGGCAAAAATCATAATCTGAACATAAAGCGGCACTTACCCGTATCGCCTCCACCCGACAGCGCTGCCATATTAGCAGGAAAATAAGGCTTCCGCTGCGTGACGTCAATCAGTGATCTCCAGAGGAAGTGACAAGAGTCCGATGCAGCTCGCTTCACATAAGAGGGAAACATTTTTGGCCTGATATAAAAATCTCACTTATTTATATTGCAAGCTTTCAGAATTTCTCATTCAAAATTGTACCCTTTGGCCATATAAATGACAACATCTGCATATTTTTGTTCATTTCTTTATAAAATTGAGGTGTTTTTCCTCCTCGAGTGTCAGATCAAATTCTCCACATGAAGTATTAAATACGATACAAAACATAAATGCAAACTTGTCTATATATATATATATATACAGTACTGTGCAGAAGTTTGGGATCGGTACGATTTTTAATGTTTTTAAAAGAAGTTTTGTCTGCTCACCAAGACTGCATTTATTTAATTAAAAATACAGTAAAAACAGGAATATTTTGAAATATTATTACAATTTAAAATAACTGTTTTCTATTTGAATATATTTTACAATGTAAGTTATTCCTGTGATGGTAAAGCTGAATTTTCAGCATCATTACTCCAGTCTTCACTGTCACATGATCCTTCAGAAATCATTCTAATATGATGATTTACTGCTCAAGAAACATTTATGATTATTATCAATGTTGAAAACAGTAATACAAAGCTTTTGTAACATTATAAATGTCTTTACTGTCACTTTTGAATGATTTAATGCATCCCTGTTGAATTAAAGTATTCATTTCTTTAATTTCTTTAAAAAAATAAATAAATAAAAATTCTTACTGTCCCCAAACTTTTGAACGGTAGTGTATAATGCTACAGAAGCTTTGTATTTCAGATAAATGCTGTTCTTTTGAACTTTCTATTCATCAAGGAATCCTGAAAAAAAAAGTACACAACTGTTTTCAACATTGAAAATAATCATAAATCTTTATTGAGCAGCAAATCAGCATATTAGAATGATTTCTGAAGGATCATGTGACACTGAAGACTGGAGTAATGATGCTGAAAATTCAGCTTTGCATCACAGGAATAAATTACATTGTAAAATATATTCAAATAGAAAACAGTTATTTTAAATTGTAATAATATTTCAAAATATTCCTGTTTTTACGGTATTTTTAATTAAATAAATGCAGTCTTGGTGAGCAGACGAAACTTCTTTTAAAAACATTAAAAATCGTACCGATCCCAAACTTCTGAACGGTAGTGTATATACAGTATTGTGCAGAAGTCTTAGGCATGTCAGTATTTTCACCCCCCAAAAATGGTTTTAAGCCAGTTATTTATATCTTTTGCTGTAGTGTGTCAATAGGAAATATCTGTTCACATTTCCAAACATTCATTTTGCCATTAATTGTAATAATCCAGTGAGATTTTTGAATACACAATAAGACTGATAACAGCCGGTGCTCCACATGGAGATCTGATCTCACCATCATCAAATCCGTCTGTGATTACATGAAGAAACAGATGAAGCTGAGACAAACCAAATTCAGAAGAACTGTGGCCGTGTCTCCAAGAGATTTTAAGAAACCTGCCAGCAAAGCTACAGTACTGTGAAGAGGTTAGGCACTTGTGTAAAAATGCTGTAAAGTGACGATGCTTTCAAAAATACTGTTATAAATAGTAAATTAATTTATATTAACTACATCAAAACAATATTTGGTGTTACCACCCTTTGAGTTTAAAACAGCTCTTGTCCAGGTACCCTTGTGCATCATTTTTCAGGTATCTTTGCAGGAAGGTTTCTTAAAATCTCTTGGAGACACGGCCACAGTTCTTCTGGATTTAGTCTCAGTTTCATCTGTTTCTTCATGTAATCCCAGACGGATTTGATGATGGTGAGATCAGATCTCCATGTGGAGCACCGGCTGTTATCAGTCTTATTGTGTATTCAAAAATCTCACTGGATTATTACAATTAATGGCAAAATGAATGTTTGGAAATGTGAACAGATATTTCCTATTGACACACTACAGCAAAAGATATAAATAACTGGATTAAAACCTTTTTTGGGGGGCGAAAATACTGACGTATCTAAGACTTCTGCACAGTACTGTATATATATATATAAGTAATTATTCCCTTGTTACTCGTAACATTGGGATCTGTGGTTCAGATGTCAACTATTAATTTCAGACAGCTATGAATGACAGTTGTTGGTGGTATGCCAGTCCTATTTACTAGTCATTCCGTATGCCTAATTTACTAGTAAAAATTTCACCACTTAATTTATTAGATTTATACTATCATTGCAGTTTGTCTTTCTTTTTCATACTCCATCTGTGTAGATTCACATAGAAAATTATATTTGATGTTCCTGACGGCAGTTTTTATTTACTGTATTTAAATAATGCTCAATTACAGGTTACGTACGTTACGTTATTTGAACCTGATATGTTTTGATTTAACGCACACCAAATAAACACGTGTTCAGTACCTTCTCAACAATGAATTCAGACGGTAACATCAAACACTTGAAGAACACAATGTCATTAAAACGATTTTAAATGTAAAGAGTTAAATAATCTCGAATAAAAGACCAGTTTGAATTCAAGATTAAACGGTTAGCGCTAAGCCACGCCCATAATTTGTCGTCATATCCGCGAAAACCTCTCTTCCGTCCGTCTCGCGCATGTGTAGCTCTCTTTACGACTCGGCTGGCGAAGATGGCGGACGCACAGGTATGTGAGCTCAAACGGCGTGGTCATGAAAACCCAGTTGATTTCGTGTTAAACTTCAGCTGAAAGCCACAGATTCTGGTAGATGAACAGCGAAGGAACCATCACGGAGACAATGTTGTCCAAATGGACCACATTTAGGACTAGAATACGCGTCTCGGGCTAACGGGTGGGAAGCGCTGTTGAACGGAAACGCGAGCGGCCTTTCCTTACGGAACGAACAGAACGTGACTTATTAAACATGCAACTGTTTATATGGACTACAGTTGTTTTAAGAGAGACAGTTGGATTTAATATGCAGAATCAACTTCGTCGAGTGATTAAAATAACTGAATTTGTCGGTAAAGCACTCCAGCACATGGATGGCTTTGCCTTGAGAGGTGAGGAAGGATATGCTAAAATTTTAGTAGCAATAGTCTCAATGTTACTTGAGTCCAAAAGCCCATTTTTGTGGAGTTGCAAGCTGCAAATGATGTTTTCTCACGATGGTCTTCCAAGTCTGCGAGACTCTGACGATACTGCCTTATGGCATCACTGATGCAGCAAATAATGCCTAAAATGTTTAGTTAAAGCCGTTTTGATGCTTGGTCAAGTGTCCATTTATCAGGCTTTCATGTGGTCTGTTGAACATTATATCAGCATCCATAGGTGTGTAAGGATTATGACTGACTCTGTGCTTGTTGTTTCAGAACGAGAGGTCTTATCAGAAACAGCCCACCATCTTCCAGAACAAGAAGCGGGTTCTGGCTGTTGAAGGTGGTGGCAAAGAAAAGCTCCCACGTTACCACAGAAATGTTGGCTTGGGCTTCAAAACCCCCAGAGAGGTGAGCTTGTGTTTGCACGCAAGTGTAACTTTTCCCAGCAGATGATGTTTTATCACGATGGTCTTCCTAGACTCCAGGAGAGCTCTGAGGATAGAGCCTTATGGCAATGCTGATGCAGTTCAATATGCTTCCATTATGTAACCCTTATGCTTATTTCAAATGACTAAAGTTCTTGTGCTTTACTTCCACAGGCTATTGAAGGCACTTATATCGATAAGAAATGCCCTTTCACTGGAAACGTGTCCATCAGAGGCCGGATTCTGTCCGGTGAGTCTTTGTAGTTCTTCTTGGAGTAATTTATTGGGGTGCAGATGATGTTTTCTCACGATGGTCTTCTGAAACGATTTTGAAGATAATGCCTAATGGCTTTACTGATGCCTCCCTGTGTGTAATTTTATTATATCTTTATCTCTTTTTGAAAGCAAAGAAAATGTAATATTTAGCCACCGATATCTACATATGTGAACTTATTGGTTGTCACCTTTTTCCAGGTGTGGTGACCAAGATGAAGATGCAGAGGACCATCGTCATCAGGCGGGATTACTTGCATTACATTCGCAAGTACAACCGTTTTGAGAAGAGGCATAAGAACATGTCTGTCCACCTCTCCCCGTGCTTCAGGTAAACTTCCTCCTGTGCATTTCCTTTTAGGTGCCCAAAAGCTTTGAACACATCCTCTGAATGTGTGGGGAGCTGCAAATGATGTTTTCTCACGATGGTCTTCCAAGTCTGCGAGACTCTGACGACACTGCCTTATGGCATCACTGATGCAGCAAATAATGCTTAAAATGTTTTTTTGAGCTCATTGTTTTTGGTTTGAGTAGTTTGGAAACTGTACAAAGCTATTTGAGTGTCACTAATGTTCTCCATTTGTTTAGGGACGTGACTCCTGGTGACATCGTAACAGTTGGAGAATGCCGACCCCTCAGCAAGACTGTGAGGTTCAACGTCCTGAAGGTCACCAAGGCGGCTGGAGCCAAGAAGCAGTTCCAGAAGTTCTAGAACTGTTGTTTGAACAACATGGCTCCTCTGTATTGTTTGTGGAAAAGACAATAAAAATCTGTTCTCTAAATGTTTCTATTGATTTCCGTGCTATACTACAATGAAGTTTCTTTGCAAAAAGCATCCTACTCTTATGCCCCTCAACATTTCATGTTTTGAACGTCTCCTAACTGACCCAATTAAAATGGTCATTCAGATTGTTTTGAATTTTTAGTGTGAATGACGCATGTTCATGTAGATTTATGAGCTCGTCAATGACAATTGCGTGACGTTTGTGTAGTTTTGTACGCTGTTAATGCATTTAACTTTGCTGGCCCAATACTTGTATGTCCCATCAGTACTAGGAGACAACCATTCACATTTAGAACAAATGCATATTCTCACATTTTATGAATGAATACATTAGATTGCAGTAGTGAAATCTGTTGGGCCTAATGTTTGGCTGCAATTGATGTACAAAAAAGGGTGGATTCCATTTATCTAGTGATGAGTGCTAAATTGTAAATAACATCTTATTTGCCTTAGCAATAACCTCAAACTACAACGTTTATTATTCCTAAATTTTGTTTGCTATTATGTATGTGTATTTTTATTTTTTCACTGAGATAACAATAGGGGATTACAAAGATATGGAAGCCCATTTCCGCATCTAAAAAAAAAAAAGATTATTTACGACTTTATATCTCAGAATTCTGACTTTATATATATGAATTCTGACTTTATAACTCGCAATTGCGACTTTATATCTCAGAATTCTGACTTTTATATATGAATTCTGACTTTATAACTCGCAATTGCGACTTTATATCTCAGAATTTTGACTTTATATCTCAGAATTCTGACTTTATATATGAATTCTGACTTTATAACTCGCAATTGCGACTTTATATCTCAGAATTCTGACTATATCTCAGAATTCTGACTTTTATATATGAATTCTGACTTTATAACTCGCAATTGCGACTTTATATCTCAGAATTCTGACT
>RJVU01026577.1:2715373-2803606 GCA_003731715.1 Anabarilius grahami
TTTTTTTTTTTTTTTTTTTTTTTTTTTTTTTTTTTTTTTTTTTTTATGTGGCGGAAACGGGCTTCCAGACTTTGTGTAAAACAAAATAAAAGTTCTGCTTCTTGTGTCACAAGTCATGTTTCTAATACATCAAGCATTATGTACACGTGTAGGAAATCTCCAGCAGGTGGCGCTACGTCACTGCTGCTGAACCCGGCAACAAAACACGTCACCTGCGTACGTCACGCACGCCGTCAGTGTTTGAACGTGGCGGCGCGAGGGTGTGAAAAATGTGATTGTTATACACTATATTCGGTGTTTTCCATGTCTGCACATCTAATGAGAACGAAACTGTCAACGAATAGTTCCATACTCTAATAATTAATGCTTGTCGCGTTGCATATCTGCTCTTATGATTAACAGAACAGACATGACAGCCACGGTAAGCTATGTACAAAGAGATAGCATTTTTGTCGTAAGCTAATAACTATATAAACTGATAATTGCGATTTTGTGTTGATGATATTATTCACTGTTTGTCGATACAGGCTGGTAGTAAATGGAAGGGGCTGTTCAGTGTTGGAGAGGAGTTTGAGGATGAGGTTTGGAATGTACTTTAAGTTTTAAAATGTATTTTAAGGCATGTTAGTACAGTTTACAAAACAAACTAAGTTTACATAGAATATGAAGCTTTTTATAGTTGAGTAATGCCACATACACGTTAAAACGAAATATAAATATAATGCTAAATATAACGTGTGTGTGTGTTCATATTGCCATATTTTTATCTTTGTTTTTCATCTGTAGGATTTGCTTGAAGCTGATTGGACATGCCCATCAGAGCGCACGTCTTCTTCAGATCCTTCATCTGTGTCCTCACATGTGTTGGCTGAAAAATCCACTCATGTTCAGCAGAGACCTGTTAGCTTGTCATCAGGCGCTGTTTGTGTGGCGACTCTTCGAACCCCAACGTGTGGCACTATCAGTTCCCCACCAGACTTCTCCATACCTTGCCATCAGACACTTTCTTCCTGCGTTTCTTCCCTCCGAGCGCCTGCGTCCTCCCTGAAACCCTCCTCTAACCCAATAAACCCTCCGCCGCCAGCCTCTCTCAGTGTCCCGCAGAGAGACCTCACTCCTCAGGATGACTTTGATGACTGGGATGTGGATCTGGAAGAGCTGGATAGCATTCCTCAGATGGTTTCTGAGCAACAAAATATTTCACCACCACTGGACAACATTTCACCCGTTAAACGAATGAGACATTCAGCAGCAGAAGTGTCCTCCCATGAAAGGTTCGGTGCAACCTGCTCAGTGTCAGTTGCACGGCCCTTAATCAACACCTCATTTGCTTCCAATGTCGAAGGCCCCAGGTGTCCATCTACCCCTATGCAGAATCCAAATCCCATGCATATCCCCGCTACATTAGTCTCACGATTTCCCAGACCTGTGACTCCAAGGCCTCCAGATGTGTCGCCTCAGTGCCAGAGGGGTGCTTCGACACCGAGGACCCCACTGCAGCCCAGAGGATCTCTTTTCCACTCTGTGCCTTCTACTATTGATTCTTCTTCCACATTTACACCTCGTCCTCTCAACACGCCTGTCCTGACCAATCACTTGGTCCAGCTGGTGTCTGCAGCCAATAAGACACCTCAGAGACCAAAGAGCTGTATGATGCCAGCCAAAGCACGTCGTTTCCCTGGCCCAGCAGGAGCACTACCACAGCAGGTCAGCCAAGCATTATTTTAGCTGATTACTGTCAATGGCACACAGTTTGTACTGCCCATATCTGTTATTTAGTACATTGCAAGACAATTTCTCTCTAAAACCTGTTATGTTTATTATTGTTCTGTAACCTGTAATCTAGAGATTTCCTTTGTTTTCTCACTGTTTGCTTACAATATTCCTGATTTATGTTGTCTTGCAGGTCAGTGGGCGGAGTCTTGATGACATTGTTGTGTCAGTTCCTCAGACACCTGCACATGGAGCGGTTGCTCGCCTAAAAAGTGAGGTATGTGAATGTAGGACCTTCCACATTACAAAAGTACAGTCGATAGATTTTAGGCTTGTAGTGTCATTTTATTGTGTTGTTTATTCCACTTTTATTGTTTACTAAAACTTATCAAACCTTTAAAGGATTAGTCCACTTTCAAATAAAATGTTCCTGATAATTTACTCACCCCCATGTCATCCAAGATATCCATGTCTTTCTTTCTTCAGTCGAAAATAAATTAAGGTTTCAGTGCAGCTTCAAAGCGCTTTAAACGATACCAGACGAGGAATAAGGGTCTTATCTAGAGAAACAATCGGTCATTTTCTAAAAAAAAAATACAACCGTATATGCTTTATAAACACATACGGCGTAAGCTTTTTGAAGAATATAGTAAGCGGAAGTACGTGCAAGGCAATATTTTGTGTTGATAAAGCATTTACGGTTGTATTTTTTTTAGAAAATGACGATCGTTTCGCTAGATAAGACCCTTATTCCTCGTCTGGTATCGTTTAAAGCCCTTTGAAGCTGCACTGAAACTGTAATTTTGACCATTGAAGTCCACTGTAAGGAGAATGATGCTGGAATGTTTTCCTCAAAAACCTTCATTTATTTTCGACTGACGAAAGAAAGACATGAACATCTTGAATGACATGGGGGTGAGTAAATGGGAAAATTCAGGAACATTTTATTTGAAAGTGGACTAATCCTTTAAAAGTAATTGAAATAAAACATACATTGTTAGATGGAAAAAACTTAAACTTATTTAAAATGACTAAAACTAAAAGAGAAATAAAAATTAATAAAAGCTAAATGGCTAAATAAATTACATAACAAAATTACTAAAACTAAAAAGAAAAAAAAAGAAAAAGTAAAGAAATGATAAAAAAGCTAATTCAAAGTAAATTAAAGGGATAGTTCACCCAAAAATGACAGATTAATTACTCACCCTCATGTAATTATCTCATTAAGATATTTGTGATGAAATCTGAGAGCTTTCTGTCCCTCCATAGACAACTACACAACTAACACTTTGACGCTTCTAAAAGTTTATAAAGAGATTGTAAATCTAATCCATATGAATTGAGCAGTTTTGTCCAAATTTTCTGAAGACACTCAATCGCTTCATATGAACAGATTGAATTGAGGATTTTATTCAGATGTAAACATTGATCAGCGAATATAAACAGAATCTCAACCGAACCTGAATGACAGAACAAACCTCTTGCTTTAGCTCAAACGTGCTGCGTAACACGAGAATGAACCTCATTGGTTCTCGCATGTCATGTGAACATGCTTGAGCTTCCATTTACCACAACTGATGTGTGTGCTGATGAATGTTTATATGTGAATGAAAGCCTAAATTCAATCTGTTCATCTTATAAAGTGATCGTGTCAGAAAATTTGGACTACACCACTCGATTCATATGGATTAGTTTTCCGATCTCTTTATGAACTTTTTGAAGAGTCAAAATGTCAGTTGCGTAGCTGTCTATGGAGGGACAGGAAGCTCTCAGATTTCATCAAAACTATCTTAATTTGTGTTCTGAAGATGAACGAAAGTCTTACGGGTTTGGAACGACATGAGGGTGAGTAATTAATGACAAAATAGAGTATATAAATAATACTAAAATAACACTAGTTTGTTCCCAATGTACAGAAACACAATTTTTATTCCAGGGTTCCTTATAAAAAGAAACACTACTTATGAGTAAATAATTAATATATATTTTTTATTTGTTTACTTGTTTGTTTAGATGCACCTATTTTCGCTGATTTAAAAGAAAAGACAACTAAAATCAGTCATTTTATATGCTACAGTTGAATTTAGGCATCACAACATTATAAGGGTTCCTACGCAGTTTGGAAAAGTCTGGAAAAGTCTGGAATTTGATTTTGGTATTTTCCAGGTCTGGAAAAGTATGGAAAAATATTTGTGTTTCCAGAATATTTCCCCCATTCAGTTTTCTGAAATATAGAATTAAGAATTTCTAAAAATCTATCAAACAAGCAGAGTGATTTCATGGCAAAAGTTGAGTGATTCTCAAACACAACTGAATGAATTAAAGGCGCACATATTCATTATGCAAAACTGTTTCTTTACTATAAGCCAGTTCTGTCAGGACCACTATCATCAAATATGAATGATAATGCATAGAGTTTGTATTGGCGGTATGGTTCTGTTCTGGGCAAGAACTCCCTGCGCATCCATGCAGCCTAGCATGGATAAGTGCAGGGAGAGCAGCAATAAACCCCCAGGGTAAACCGAACAGGACCAACATGCAGATATCATTAAATGTCATAATTTAACACGTACACATATTTCAAGAATAGTCTGATTCAGAGGAATAATAAGGCCAATCCTGACTGAAGAGAGGAGGAGCTGGGGATGGAGGAGGGTAATTTGCTCCTGAGAAATGCAATAGCTGCTGATAATACTGAGGAGCTTATATATAGATGCCGTGATAGGAGTCGTATTCCTGTAGGTAGACGTAAGTCACCTGGGAGTCAGCTGATGCGAGCTTGACTGACGTGACCTGCCAGAACTGACGCTAACGCTGGATTCTGTTTTGAACTTCACTAATCACTCAAACCAGCAACACATTAATACAGTATCAAACTGATGTGTCAGAGGTGAATATGTGCAGATTAAAAATAGGGCTGCAAAAAAACTATTATTTTGATAAGCGATTAATCTAATGATTCTTAGAATGGTTAATTGACGATTATTTCACTGATTAATCGATGTGTTTGATCGATTATTAAATTACAGTTGCGTTACAGTGCCCCACTGGTCAAACTGCATTATTGCAGGCCCTAAAAATAGGTTTTATGAGTTCAAACTACTTTTTGTCAACAAAATTATTTGTCCACAGCTTTTTATTGTCCACATTGTCAATAATGTCGACTAATCATTTCAGCCCAAGTTATAAAGCATTTTAGGTTTCTTCTCATCACATTATCACTTTGAGAAAACCAATGGGAAAATTCCTGAGAAAATATTTACAGTTGTTTGTACTATATACCAGATATAATGCTGTATAATGAACCGTTTATGTTAAAATAGGGTCTAAGAAATCTACAGAGGTTTGGAAATTTGAGTCTGAAAAAGTATGGAATTTTGAATTTGAAAATCTGTAGGAAACCTGTAAAATGAATATTCATTGTGTTCATTGTCAGTGTTAAATGTATTAGATGATGGAATGAGTAATCTAAATGAGCATCAATGTAAAATCCAATATCAGCCAATACCAGTAAATTAAAACGGTTCAAAATTTATTGGTAATCAATATTATATATATTTTTTCTTTTTCTTACCATTTCATTTTTATTTTTTTTTCACCCTACAATTGTGAATTCACTGACAGTTTCACTTTCTCGCACATACTCTCAAACTTACACTCATCAGACGGGGTGTCCGTTTTTCTCAGCAGGTCTCCAGCTCTCAGGTGAGCGAGGATGAGGAGTTCAGCAGGGGTCCGTGGGCAGTGATGAAGTCTGAGATGGGATTGGATGAGAAGAACTCTTCTTGCTTTCTTAATTCTTACAGTGTTGTCATGGTTCTCCGCAAGGTTAGCTATTTAAATCTCACAGCACACTGTGTATTTAAATTAGATTATTTGAGTGTTTGTGCTTGGGATAGAACTTTGTTAGCTTTCATATTTCTTCATTTTATCCAGATTTGTTCAATAAATATTTGTATTGCTTTTTTATGCCTGAAGTGGTAGTTCATGACAATAATCGGGACAAATGAGAAGTCTCAGCTCCCTAAATGATTAACACAAACATAATCACCGTTGTCATCAGTCACCTTAAAGTGATTATTAATGTAATTTTAATGTGTTTTGCCCAGTGTGTCATAACGATCCTCTGCTAATGGTACACGTGTGTTAAATATTCATTAGGGTGACAAATGCTGATTAGCTTTTCACTTGATTCATTACCAATGGTCTTGAGGCTGTGCTGCAGCTTATGTTTTTTTTTCTCTTCATTTCTGTTAATCCTTTTTTTTTTTTTTGTGCTTATTTGTGACTTAAATCTTTCTCACTCCTCCAGGCTGCTCTCAGGCAGCTAACTAAGAATAAGGTCCCTAACATGGCTGTTGTCTTGAAGAGCATCACACACACACACGCAGATGCAAAAGCCGTCTTCAGAGATCCCACAGGTACTACAAATAATTAGGGTGTAATGTACACTACCAGCCATCCATCTATCTATCTATCTATCTATCTATCTATCTATCTATCTATCTATCTATCTATCTATCTATCTATCTATCTATCTATCTATCTATCTATCTATCTATCTATCTATCTATCTATCTATCNTGCAAAAGCCGTCTTCAGAGATCCCACAGGTACTACAAATAATTAGGGTGTAATGTACACTACCAGCCATCTATCTATCTATCTATCTATCTATCTATCTATCTATCTATCTATCTATCTATCTATCTATCTATCTATCTATCTATCTATCTATCTATCTAGTTAAAAACATGAAAAACGTAAAAGCTTACTGTCTCCATGGAGATATGGATGACCATATCCATCTGTCTCACATACTCTCTCACCCTCATACAATCACTGTTATTGTGAAATCAGGGGGTCCCTGACTGAGCTGGGGGTCCCTGACTGAGCTGGTGTTCCTGGTCTGATTGCACAATCTTGTTTCTAGAAAAGTCTTTTTTTGACTTGTCTTTTCTTGTTTCTTTTTCTCTCTGAAGGTGAGATGCAGGGCACGGTTCATCGTCGTCTGGTGGAAGACAGACAGGGAGAGCTCAAGACAGGAGCTGTGTTACTTCTTAAACAAGTAACTATCTTTTTGACCTCATTATAAGCTTTAACATGAAATAATATGCACTTAAGATTACACCAGAAATTGTTTTACTTTACTCATTATTATTTTAATATATTACTCTGAGCCATGGCTTAATGGACAGTACACGTTGAGCCGTAGTGCTTATGTGGGCATTACAAGATCAGGCTCGCAATATTTGCAGATCCCATTGTGCATGCTTCTCTATCATTTCCAGTCCTCTAACTGTGTGTCTATCCAATAAAGAGACAAGGAGTCCATAGATTTCTAATTATTTTTTTAAAGGTGGGTGTGTTTTCACCATCACACCGAAATCACTACCTGAATGTCACACCCAATAACCTTCTCAAGATATACCCACCTGATGGGGTCTTCCATAACTCCCAGCCATCCCACCCTCCACCGGTGAGTCACCTTGTTCTGTTCTCCAGTTTATAATTTTTTCGTATTTTGCATTTTCTGTATTGTCTTTCTACAGGTGTTTGAGTCTAATTTGGTGGTCTCCAGCATTTTGTACCTGTCTTGAGGAGATGCTTCCTTTTTTCCAAAATGTTTCTCTATTAAACTATTTGTGTTTATCATTTGTTTTGTTTTTATTTCACCCCTGTTGTGCCGCATACAAGCAGGGGTTTGCATTGCGTAGTGAACCCAGCAGGTCTGCAGGGGGCCCGGTCTCTCAGATGGAGCTCCACTTTGATGACGAAGATGAAAATGCAGTTGAGGAAAGTCGGGCTGCTGATGGTTTAGACACTGCAGCTGTCTCTAATGAACTCCGTCAAGCATCTACTGTGTCGGGACCAACAGAGGACACAGCATGGGACAAAGGTGTGTATGTTGGAGACAGTTTTGTCAATTAAGCAATGTCACACAAGCAAGAGTGCTGCTGTAGTCATGAAGCGACGTACTGGCTGAAAGCTGGTGTGGAACATAGTATGTGAGTTGAGCGGAGAGAGTCCCAGCTAGTAAACACTCCAGCTTTGCTCCAAGTTTTCCATTTCCACTGCTGAGAAAAACCTGCTCTGGGGTTCATTTCCTGTACAGTGTTGTAACTCGCTGCTTAACCACTATAATATAATGATGATTAGTTGCTTGCTGTGCTCAAGAGCATGATCCACATGTCATACCAACAAGAGTCTGTGTTTCTAAACACAGGTCAAAAGCTGTAGTTCCAACCACACAAGTTTACGATGCTGTTTGCGAATGTTTGTTGAATCTCTGTTTTTGGGAAACACTGAATCGCTGAACTATGTTGGCAATGACATAGTTGTGACCATAGTTGTCATAGTTTCATGAATTGCATCAGTCGCATGTTAAAAACATCAGGTATGAAGTTACCTTTGATGAAATGGATCAGACTGCGGATGCAAAGATCCATTTAAATTTAGTAAAGAATTCTGTCATTAATTACTCCCCCTCATGTCGTTCCAAAACTGTAAGACTTTTGTTCATCTTCAGAACACAAATTAAGATGTTTTTGATGAAATCTGAGAGCTTTTTGTCCCTCCATAGACAGCTACGCAACTGACACTTTGACGTTTCAAAAAGTTCATAGAGATCGTAAAAAACTAATCCATATGAATCGAGTGGTGTAGTCAAAATTTTCTGAAGAGACACGATCACTTTATATGATAAACAACAGATTTAACCCCTTAGCATTTCTGTAAAATTTGCTTAAAACCGCAAAAAAAAAAAAAGCATACCCAAAGTAAATTTCATGCTGTTCTTGAACCATGTGGAGTATATGCATGGTTTTGGTCTCTTTTGAAAGGTATGTGTACCGCATGGCGGTACAGTTGAACGCTAACAATTTAATTTAAGCTTTTATTCACACAAACATTCATCAACTCACTTCCATTGTGGTAAACGGAAGCTCAAGCATGCTTGTTTGGCATGCAAGAACCAGTGAGGTTCGTTCTCATGCTATGCATCACATTTGAGCTAAAGCAAAAGGTTTGTTCTTGTTTGTCATTCAGGTTCAGTTGAGACTCCGTTTATGTTCGCTGATCTATGTTTATTTGTGATTTAAAAAGTCTAAATTCAATCTGTTCATCATATAAAGCGATTGAGTGTCTTCAGAAAATTTGGGCTAAACCGCTCAATTCATATGGATTAGATTTACAATCTCTTTATGTACTTTGTGAATCTTCAAAGTGTCAGTTACGTAGCTGTCTATGGACGGACAGACATCTCAGATTTCATCAAAGATCTTCATTTGTGTTCTGAAGATGAACGAAAGTCTTGTGTGTTTGGAACGACATGAGGGTGAGTAATTAATGATTCATTTTTGGGTGAACCATCCTTTTTAAGCTAAGCTTATTTAAGTCATATTCAAGCAGCATTGAGGAGGAAAACAAAAGGACACATTGTGCTGTGCATAGTGGTAATCGGAAAGCTTTTGATCAGCATCCTTAGAAAAATTGACCATGGATTTACTGTAGTATCATTAATGTTAGTGACCTATGAAGCTCTGTCAGGCCTAGGATAACCTGATGTGATTTATATATTGAGCATATCGTGATGAATTCTTGCTTATTGCACACCACTAGAGCCGGGGACACACTTAACGTCTAGCTGAAACATTGTACGACTGAGCTCAACACACAAAGACTGTTTACTTTGACTCACTGAAGAAGATTTAAAATACTTAAACACAGCATTTAAACACCGACTAACTCTGCATTTGGGCATGATCAGTTGTAAGTATCAAATTACATTCATAATCGGCCTTACAGTCGTTAATTGTGTCCCCGGATTTACTGGATTCATTTTCATTTATACATTTTTCACATTGTTTATGCTTTATTTGAACATTAAGTTTTTCCGATAAGAATAATGCAATTATCTTAATGGCTTTTATCACACAACTCACTAGAATATATTAAGTTGCAACAAATAATGTTTTATCTTCTAAACAGTGGGTATGCTGTGCTCATTTGATCTGTTTGAAATGAGATGGGGAAAGAAAATTTAACTTACAATTTTCAGATGTTCCAATGTCTTTGAACTGTGGAGAGTGTATGCATTTGAGTATTAATCTTTGTTTGTGAATGTTTCTTTTCTTAAGATGACCTTGATGAGCTGCTCGGGGAGTTACCTGTGGAGTCATATGATGGATTACATTGATCGCACAGTCACTTTAAATACAAAATATAATTGTAGGACATGTCTCATATTAATACATATTATGACCATACCCACTATTAAACAAACACCTACTAACCAAAGACATCACTACTTTTGTTCAGTTTTTGTGTAAACCTTTGTAAATATGTACATAATTCACTTGCATAAATTGAAGAAATAAATTCCCGATGAGACCCGTAAATGACATGTTCACTTCTTGAGTCTTGCTGACAAATGCAACATGCTTTTGTAGGTAGTATTAGATGGGTTGAAAGAACTTGTCTGTAAGAATCAATGTTAATTTCATGCTGAAATTAGCCAGTAATCTGATGTGTTCTTTTTTGGCAAGCTTTCCTTGTGAATTTTAATCAGCCATTAAGGCTACAGTTTGCCAGCTGGATTCCTCCTTAAAGGACTTGAATGGCATAATTAGTCATTTTTGGTGTGCTAACAGAGTGGCTGGCATTATGGGGTTTGTTCACGCTGTTTAAAAGCTTTTTCATGTCTTACCCTAAGATGTCTTGAGTGGCTGACGTGATTTGATCATTTCATTGATTATAATTGGGAATCCCAGCCTGTTACTTTCTTTCACTGCCATCTTTTAATTTACATTTTTACCTGTCTTGATTAATCTTCATATTTTAAGAATTGCTCCGTACTTTCTTGGTCTCACTGTCTCAACAGCATGTCGCTCTTTGTATTATTGGTTTCTCGATTAGGTGTATTCACTGCAGTGAACCCATTATAAAGTCATGAAGGTGCAATTACTTATTCAGTCTTCCCTGGCATACCTTGTGTCTAATAATTAATTGGTTAAATATTAAATCCCCTGTCCTCCCTGCATAACATAAATTGGGCTGGAGGTGGGTTAGATCGATCAGCTGGGTGTCTTAGGCTGTATGTCTCTTTTTGTGAGTTTTTTGAGTGAGATAGATGTATTTTTATATATATTTTACACACACACAAAATATTTTCAATATTTTGAAACTAATTAGTTTTTACTGTTAATCTGTATCCAAAAGCTCTTTGTTTCATCAAAATCTGTGTCATCTTCTGTGCCAAATGCAGCATTAACGGCTTTTGATTTGAACTTTGAAATTCTCATAGGCATTTTCCTCCATTAACAAACCTGTTCTTGCTGCTTAGTATTGAGCTCAGAACAAAGACGGGATCTGATCTAATCTGTCAGCATGTCACAGATGTCTCTTGTTACTTGGAGAATGAATGTGTGAGTTTTATCCGGGGCCCAGAGGAGGAGTAATCCATGTTTAAACTTTGTTCATTACTGCAGCTGAAGGGGCACAGGGACCTTGCCTTATTCGCTTCATTAAGTCATTAACAGTCTGGAAGCCCTACAGCTGTCAGCATTTTGGTGGCCTCCACAGAGATATTGGTGCGAGGCGAGCTGTGAATGGCATATGTGAATGATGGAGGATGGGGATTATCAGTAAATGTAATATGGCAGCCATAATTTCTAATATGTCCTCTTTCATTTGGACTCTATCCTCATGTTAATTTCTTTACTAAAGGGATTTAATAGGCATATTGCTTTGACTTATTTTTCTTTTATAAAATGAGAGATTTGTTCACTTATCTTTAACACTCTTGGCTCGTCTAGCTTCCGTCAGATGAATCACCCCAAATGAATCTCTTTTAGATAGTTATGCAGGCATTTTAAGCATTAATGTATGCTGTAGGATGTGTATCAGTCACTAGGGGGCGACGTGCGCACTAATGATCAGCCTCAGTCATTACTCCATGAAGTCTTTAGCTTCAGTCCATAAAGACCTTAGTGTTCCGTCCTTTTTCTTTAGGTCTTATTAATTTGCCTCGAGTAATTAACACACTTGAACGAAAGCCAGATTTAATCAGTATTGGGTCTTCTGTTCATTTGAAATGCTCTTCATTGTTATACATGGAGACACCTGAAGGATCAATCACCAAACTCTTCAGCATTGATTGGAAGACCTTCACTATTAGAGCCGCCATCTTGCCTCTTTGAACGCGCCAAGTATACACATTTCTCATTTATTTTTCTCCTCTAAATTGTGAATATAATCTGCTGGTCTATATCAGTATTCTAACTGGACAGGTGTGTTCTCACTGTACTTTTAATTTAGGGTCTCATGATGTGCAGTTAAACGGCTGCTAAGAGTTAAGTGAGTGACCCTGCCTGCTGTTGTCTTAAACTACTTGAAAATAACAGGTAAAATACAGCTTCTGTCTTTATACTTGGAGAAATGATCATGATTATCTACAGCTAGAGCAATACCTGAATTTTTTTTTGTTCATTTTCATGTAGTTCCATTTGATATACTTAACTAAAACGGCTATAAAAAGATCAATTTAAAAAATGTTGCATTATTTTATTACTTAAAATAATATACAACTAAAAAAAATGACAAAAAACACAGTTACAAAATATTTAAAGTTAGAATGAAATTGGAAAATGTAAAAATAAAAACTAATGCAAAATATTAAAAACTACAAAAATTACACTGGATCAAACTAAATTTGCTTTTCCAGAGTGAAGTAAAGGTGCTTGCTAGGTTGGTCACCGTGATTTTGCCAAGTTGTTCCTGGAACAACATTCCAATCAACCAATCAGATTTGAGGGACAAGTTTACTGTTTATGTCAAGTTTAGGCTTGCAACCAGGGTTAGGTGCTTCTACATCAATGTTATTCACCTATCTTTCCCCTCTGATTTTAGGGATAAGTTATGGGTAGGATTAGGTTTAGGGGTAAGAATAGGCTTGAGACTAAATTTTCAGAATGGAATATTGTTCCAGGATCAACAGAATGTGTTGATCCAGGAACATGTCTTACTTGGCAAAATCACGGTGACCGAATATTGTTAGCCAGCACCCCTGCTTTTGAAAAAATCCCAAGAAATGCCATTCCCAAACCAAAGCAGATGCAGTTCATGAACCCTTTGCACTAAAAGCATAAGTATGGTCTCATTTGAAAGCAGACACTTTGCAGTGTATTGTAAAGTCATAATTAGTTATTTTTGTAATGAAAAAATGGTTATAAATAGCTTCAAAGTTTTATTTTTATGAAATATCTTTATGAAAATAAAATTGAAGTTGGCCTTGTGCATTTCTAGACTGCAACTGCAGCTAAAGCCACATGCCTAACCATGTTATATTTCAAATCTGAATATGACAAGTCTAAAACTCTGAGTTGTATTAAATGTTTTTCAAGATCATGTCTACTAACAACTTTCAATTCACACAGTTTTAATCCCTCATTTCTTTCATCAAACTTCTCACTTCACCTTCTTTGAAATTGTATCAAATGCCCTTCTTGAAAAAAAAAATAATCAGTGAGCTTTACAATTCAAAATTATTTATTTGCGTTACATTTCTCTATGGGCTAGCTAGCATGTTAGCTTAGCACACCAACAAAACACAACATTTTATGAGATTAAACCCATGTTTTTGCTCCAAACTTGAGAATTCATCAATATTTCTCCAAATGAAATATTTGCATGCTTTTGACCTAAAAGCCCTGAGGGATGTTGTTTTGGCAAAGCGTTTTCATGACGACCATGCAGAAGTTTTTCTCAATGAATGTGGCTGACGCTCATATATATTTTAAAGAAAAGGTATTGTTTCCGTTTTTCATATTCATAACTCCTGATGCATATTAACAAATTACGGTCACTATAAGATTTTAAGTGTAAAACAGAGGTCAAATATTGAAGCTTGAGTCTTAGATCTTTTAATGATGTATAGTTTGTCAAGGTAATTATATTACATCTAACAGTAAATTTGAGCTAATTTAAACAAAGAAGCTTCAGTGCGTCGGTGTCCTCGTGAAGGTTAACAGGCGCTGTTGTCCTGACATTCATGTGTCTGTTTTCTGTTGCTGATCATCAACACAGAACAGGGCTTCTGTGCCACGTTTGCAATGTAAGACGCTGGTTACACTGGAAGCATTGTTGTTTGTCTCAACTAGTTGAAAAACTAGTCAGTTTTTGTGATGCAAGATGCTGAAAAACCAGTGAGATGCAACTGAACAGCCAAAGATTTGTTTTATTTAATACATTTTTAATATGTGGCATTCATCAGCAATAATGTGAAAATAATTGGCTTCTCAGTATCAGCCAGAATCAGTGCATCCTCCTAAATTTGAATGAACTCTGTGTTCAGACATTCAAGCAGGATAACACAAGTGTTACAATGCGAAGTGAAGTCAATGTTTTGTGATTCTTTGTGCACCATATGGCAGTGGGCATGGGTGTCATGGCTCACTTAATGGGTTAGTTCACCCCAAAATGAAAATTATCCCATGATTTACTCACCCTCAAACCATCATAGGTGTATATGACTATCTTCTTATCTTCTAATAAAGGCCTTCTAAAGTGAAGCGATGGGTTTTTGTAAAAACAAAAACAAACAAACCCATATTTAAAACATTATTAGGTCACACTTTATTTTAGGGTCTAATTCTCACTATTAATTATTTACTATGACTTTGCCTCAAACTATAAACTAATTACTGCTTGTTAATAGTTAGTAAGGTAATTCTTAAGTTTAGGAATTGGGTAAGATCAAGGGATGTAGAATATGGTCATGTAGAATAAGGCATTAATATGTGCTTTATAAGTACTAATACACAGTCAATATCCTAGTAATATGCATGCTAATAAGCAACTAGTTAATAGTGAGAATATGACCCTAAACTAAAGTGTTACCCACTATTGATGTAACTAGATTCCGGCAGACGGCTGTACGCATTGATTTGCGGAGGAAGAGTAACCTCTGACCCAAAGCATGACGTAATGACGAACGCAGAAATGCAGAGTGTAGAGCAAAACAAAACACAGGCCATGAATTAGAAGTCTAAAATGAGAAATTCAAAGAGAAATGTCAGAGGATTTTGATATAAGAGAAAGAGGAGCTTGAGTTTGTTGCCCAGCACTATTTGTTTAAATCATGAGAGGCATCCAAGCTTGCGCTACTCTTGCATCCTACGTCATACATCGTGTCATCTCTTGTGGCGCAAGTCGACTTGCTGGAAGCTAGTTAAATTTTAGATTATAAAGTTTTAAATATGGATATTGTTCTTACAAAAACCCATCGTTTCACTTCAGAAGGCCTTTATTAACCCTCCGGAGCCGTGTGGATTATATTTATGATGGATGGATGCACTTTTTTTATGGCTTCAAAATTGAGCCCCCCGTTCACTACCATTATATAGCTTGGAAGAGCCAGGATATTTTTAAATCTCCGATTGTATTCGCATGAAAGAAGAAAGTCATATACAGTTGCAAGAAAAATTATGTGAACCACTTGCAGAATCTCTGAAAATGTGTATAATTTTAATAAAATAAGAGAGATCATACAAAATTCATGTTATTTTTTATATAGGTCTGTCCTGAGTAAGATATTTTACATAAAAGATGTTTGCATTTAGTTCACAAGACAAAACAATAGCTGAATTTATTAAAATAACCCCATTCATAAGTATGTGAACCATTGGTTCTTAATACTGTGAGTGGTTACCTGGATGATCTACGACTGTTTTTTTGTTTTGTGATGGTTGTTCATGAGTCCCTTGTTGGTTCTGAGCAGTTAAACTGAACTCTGTTCTTCAGAAAAATCCTCCAGGTCCAAAAAATTCTTCAGTTTTCCACCATCTTTTATTTGTATTTGAACCTTTTCCAGCAGTGACTGTATGATTTTGAGATTCATCTTTTCACACTGAGGACAACCGAAGGACTCAAACACAACTATTAAAAAAGGTTCAAACATTCACTGATGCTCCAGAAGGAAACATGATGCATTAAGACCCGGGGGGTGAAAACTTTTGAACAGGATGAAGATGTCACAATTTTTCTTATTTTGTTAAAATATCATTGTTTTTCTTTTAGTACTGCCCTTCGGAAGCAACAGAAGATACTTTCATGTTTCCTGGAAAAAAAATTAAGTACAATTTACCTTGATATTTGAATTCAAAAGTTTGAACCCCTCGGCTCTTAATGCACCATGTTTCCATCTGGAGCATCAGTGAATGTTTGAACCTTTTTAATAGTTGTGTTTGAGTCCCTCAATTGTCCTCACTGTGAAAAGATGAATCTCAAAATCATACAGTAACTGCTGGAAAGGGTTCAAATATGCAAAAATGCTTGAAAACTGAAGAATCTGCAGGACCTGGAGGATTTTTCTGAAGAACAGAGCTCAGTTTAACTGCTCAGAACAAACAAGAGTCTCATGAACAACCATGACAAAACAAAAAACAGTCGTGGATCATCCAGGTAACCCACTCACAGTATTAAGAACCAATGGTTCACATACTTTTGAATGGGGCCATTTTAGTATATTTAGCTATTTTTTTTGTCTTGTGAACTAAATGCAAACATCTTTTATGTAAAATATCTTACTCAGGACAGACCTAAATAAAAAATAACATGCATTTTGTATGATCTCTCTTATTTTATTAAAATAATTCACATTTTTACAGATTCTGCAAGTGGTTCACTTTTTCTTGCAACTGTATATAAATGAGAAATATCACACTTGTAGCCGTGCGATATGGCTGTATATCAGCACGGCTGTGATTCGTTCGTAGGCACGAGGCCGCAGGTAATCACAGCATGCTGATATACAGCCATATCGCACGGCTACAGGTGTGATATTGCATTTATACAACAGTTCGATGGCACGAGTGTGTAAACAAATAAAAACAACAACGGAGTGTCTTTAAAACCCTCTTTTGTGCAGCACTACTTCCTTCCGCCACGGATTCAAATCTCAAGTTGACAGTTGGACCAAGCCTCCGTTACTAATTTTAAAACATCACTTCAGAACTAGTAATGAAGGAATGTTGAGTCCGTCCATTGAAACTCATTTAATTTTGTACAGCATTAGAGAGAGAGAGAGAGAGAGAGAGAGAGAGAGATCGCCTGAGTAGCATATTACCTGTCTGATATATTGCATAACATTCATTCTTCAAGTCGATGTCCATAATATTATAATCTATTATAAAAGTCCATTTGAATGTCCGCTGAGGAAAGCGATCTTGTATTTGTCCTTTTTACAGCTATGGGAATTTTCCATAACATCCATAACACCACAGCGTCTCTTGTGACTGACTGACTGACATCTAATGGCGTATTAATGTAACTTTCACTCAATCCATATTACGCACTAATGGACATATTTATAAAAAAATATTTATTGAACAACAAATAAACACAATTGCACAGTTCAGTCAAACGTAAAGCACTAGTGTGCCCGTGACGGTTGTCAAGTGTGCCGTGGATAATTACCAAATGCTCAAAAATAAATAAAGTAAAATAAATGCTACACCTCGTATCTCTATATTTCCAAATGTTTGTTTTATTTTATATATATATATATATACAAACAAAACAAACAAACAATGATATAGGTCACCCTTTACGCTTGTATGTGGATTTTACAAATATTTAATGAATGAAAAGGATTTTAAAGAGCTTGTGACGACAACCTCATAACTCCATTGGATCCTCAAACTGTCAGTCAAACCTCATAACTCCGCCCACCTCGTGAATGAAGTGCCACACGCAGTTTGGTCTTCTCGTCTATGCAATGCAAAGGTAAATAAAGATCTGATGTATGAAAAAAAAAATGTAAAGCGTTTTCTTTACTCAAAAAACACTGTCTATAAAGGGTAATGTTTTATGCATTTGAAGAGCAGAGAAGAGTCTTCGTCTGATATGTCCCGTCTAGTTGTAGCCACTATGCTATGCTATATAAAGGATGTAAGGTAATTATTATCATATTTAACATAGCACAATTCGACTTGCACTGGAACAAATAATAGATTAATAAAACCAAAGATTGCCCGTTTTATGTACTCAAATTGAATTATGTCTCATGTTTAACCACTGTAAGAGCCAATGGCAAATCCCCGAAGCGCTGGCCGAGATGAAGCTGTTCTCAGCGTGTACACGAGCACTGAACAGCCGCTGATGCCCTGGAGCTCGCATCTCCGAAAACGTCAAAACAAATTGTAAAATAGGCGCTATTATTAAATATGAGTCTCATATTTCAGGTCTAAACAACTACATTCTCGTCTAAAACACTATTAAAACTACAGTTCATGGTACAACAAGTAGTATTAGCAAAAATTACGTTGGATTTGCTCGGCCGCCATGACGGTCACTTCAAGCGGAGTGATACAAACGGTGAAAAGGTAGGAGTGCTGTTATCACTGAAATATCGCACAGCTGTCAGCCAATCAGATTCGAGAACCAGACAGAACTGTTGTATAAATAAATATATATATATATATACACATACAGGGATGGGCAGTATTTATGATACATGTATTTCAAATACAAAATAGTATTTTGTAATTTGTATTTGATGGGTTGATGAAAATGGCTTTGTATTTTGTATCAAAATACTTTAGTGTTATGTATTTTTAAAATACTGTAAAATACTTTGTAAGAAGTCTACATGATGACATCATAAAAATGCGGCCTCTGATTGGTGCTTACTCTATAGTCTGCAGAAACTTGTTGCGATCAGAACAGAAAATTGATCCATATGGATGAAGGTGGTCAAGAAACGTGCAGGCTGCCAGCTTTTCATACATTTTTAGCATGAACTGCTATAATTTTTAACAGTTCATGTTAAGTTTTGGTGTTCATTTTGGTAGCCTAGGCTAAATAGTATACCAATTTACATAATGTTCTTGAAAACATTACCGAGCAGCAACCCCCTGTATTTATGATTAACAATCTAATGATTAAAAAAAACTAGTTTCTATGAATACAGGTGCCATGAGTTGTCTTCTTATGAATTACTTGTTTGTCATTGAGTCAGTGTTGCTGATGCAAAGTAGGCCCTTCATTACCAAACACCAAGTAACTAAATTAGGATACGATTATGAGTGATTTGCAAACATTATACTGTTGGTTACTTTAAAACTAACCTTCATCTGGGAGATCACAGGGATATGTGAATATTTGTTCGGATAAAGCCACAATATGTAAATTTTCGCCTCTAAAGATCGCTAATTCAAAACAAAGGCGACGCTCGATGACACCTTGATTTCACGGAATCATGGGATGTGTTGTCTTCACGTCTACAGCCGGTGGAAAAGAATCGGGACAGGACTCAGGCAGAAATCATGTTTATGGTGAGAGCAGTAACGAGCCCACTGGAGCGATTACTAATGAGAGACGAGTGCGACACACAGCTCGACAGCAGCGGATCTATTATTATGCCACAGTCGCCGCTTCCGCTTCTTCCGGTCATGTGCACCTAGGGTAAAGCAGCGCTGCTTATCATATTAGATACACATTTATATGTTGAAAGTTTGTATAGTGCTACTCTGTGCGTTCGCTCAGCGGCTACTATGAGACACTTGTTGCACACTGCAGTAAGCTAGATCGATATTAGTCATGGTAAAACATGGTACTCGCAATAAATCAAGAAAACGAGATTCAAACAAAAAGACTTAGGGCCAGATTTACTAACAGCTTGTGCCAGCGCAAACCCTCTTTTGGCGTTAAAAAAACTACTGTCGGGATTTACTAAAGACACGCAGTATAAAATTAGCGCTGAAAATGCGTGGACTGAGTTGTGTTTGCGGCTGACCTTATTGCATATGCATTTTTAGGAGTTTCCCTTTCAGATGCAAAACTTATGTGTGATTTAAATGAATCACACAATGCGATTTACTAATGTTTGCGCTCGTCAATTTACTATTTACACCATTATTTAACGCCCTAAAAAAGCATGTCTGAACCCATTTTGTGACATGGCTGCAATTGTTGCTGTTAGGAGGAGACACCGCAGAGAACAGAGAGCGCGTGGTAGAAGGATTATTAATTTCTTTGAAATGCCAGAGTATGAACTTATCCGAACATATCGTTTGCCAAGCTATGTTGGCCAACATGGTTTGGCAAACTATATTATACAGTATATGTGTATGTGTTTGTCAGATTACATGTTAAGTTTCGCCTGTGTCGACCCGCACCTGATGAGAACATTAGAATCAGGGTTCAGCTCTGTTTATTTGCGACCCAACTCTAATTTGCACTGCTCTTGGTAGATTGCGTTAGTCATTATGTAAATGATCTGACCGTGTCTGTGTTCTTTAATTTGCATGTAAGCAGATCACGTGCAAATCTTGCCACTCCCATCAACACATTTGTGGAATTGCACTCTCACGCTAATTTGCCCCGTTTAGTAAATCTGGCCCTTAGGCCCAATCCCAATTCTATTTTATACCCCTTCCCCTTCCCCTTCCCCTTACCCCTACGCCTACGCCTACCCCTTCCCCTTGCCCCTTGAAACAGAGTGTCAAGGGGTAGGGCTGAAAATATTCCCCTAAGAAATGGGACACCACTACTAGACCGTTACACGTCATCAAAACGTATGAGCCTGCGTGTTTCCTCAGGAGTCCCTGGTTGATACAGAACATACAATACTGATGAATAAGCACACAAACTGAATGCACTTTTTGTTTATATCATGTAACGTACACGTATTTATGGACGTAACCACAACAAAACAATACATTAATCAGGCATGCGGCAAAAAGACAAGTTAGCTGCCACCGGATTTGAATTTATGTTGTCAAATCAACGCGGGTTTCAATAAAATATAAAAAAATATGTTGTGGAACTATCATAAAGTAAAAAACATTAGCGAACTTTTTTCATAGCGATTTTAACAAATCTTTTTTCGGAGAACATAACCGTATACATGAACACAAGATTAAAGGCAACATAAAACAAGTGATTATTTATTACTAAAATACTGTTTACCGTTAAAAAAATACTTACATTTGTGGGTCTCTCTGCTCGCTCGGTCGGCCATGTTGGAAATTTATCATACCCCTTCGTCTGAAGTGTGGTCCCGAAAAATCTTCGTTTGAAGGGCTACCTGGCCCTTCCCCCTACCCCTTCCCCTCCAACCAAATGAGAATTGGGACACACCTACCCCTTCACGTGAACGCGCGAAACAAAGGGAAAGGGGAAAGGGGAAAGGGGAAAGGGGAAAGGGTAAGGGGTAGAATTGGGATTGGGCCTTAATGTGTTAAGCAATATAACATAATGAGTTTTCTGTCGATGAATGTATCCAAACAGTTGCTTCCCTGTCTAATAATACTCATAATATACAGTACTAAAGTGTCTTTGATGTTTCCATGGTTTTTCGACAAAATAAAATGGGAAATCGTTAATGATGTCATTGATAGGCGACACACAGACAACGTGTGTGTCCTGGTTAAAATTGCTTATTTCTCTGGATTTAGAATTTCTTGGAAACATTTAGGATAATGTAAGTGCACAAGTCAACAAAAAATATAACATTGTTTTAGTGGTTTTTGAATATTTTAATCAAAAAATCCTACATATTTGTGCCTTTAACTGGTTGCATATGTCAGATTTATTGGATGACTCGGGCAAAGAAAAGCTATCAAACATTGTTTACTTAATCAAGTCAGTGTAATGGTGAAGGGATAGATCAAATGGGCCAACTGATGGAAGGTTTGCGAAGAAATTTCATGCTCCCTTGTAAAAAATATTTTGTAGTATTTTCAAAATACAAAAATACAGTAGTTTATTTTGATACATGGTGTGGCTGCTGTATTTTGTAGTTTATTTTGATACATTTAAAATTAAGGTATTTTGTATTTTATTTTAAAATACATTTTGATGTATTTTTGCCCATCCCTGTATATGTGTATATATATATATATATATTTATTTTTTCTGATACATTTTTGTTTAGCATGAAAGCGGACTCAAATTCTGACCTAACTTTTTTTTAATAAACCAGTCAAAATTGCAGGTGATCTTGACAGCCATTGATCATCATGCAATTTGTTGAATGAAAAAGTGATGCTTTTATACCACAGGGGAAATAAGGTAATACAAATTTGGAGAGACATGCGGGTGAATAGATGATTTATGCATAGATGCAAACTCCTCACCTTTCAGTGACAACTCACCTTTTTGAGATTAAAATAGGTCATTTGTGGGACTTGTGTAGATCCAATGAGAAAGTGTTTTTGTGTGTGTGTTTGTGTGTGTGTGTGTGTGTGGGTGGGTGGGGATTCAGTTCATGCATTCAGTTCACACGTCACTGCTCTCCTGCTGGTTGTACTGGAACACTTAGTTTGATAAAAATGCATAACTTTTATGAGTATTTATTATGAAACAAAATCAATAACTTCACTGTTATTAGTAAAAATATTAAATAAATTGTAATGCCATCAAATTCAGTAAGCAATTATCATGGAAAAGCTGGTTGTAACTAGTATGTTAGCTGCGGACCCACATCATTTGTGTAAAGAAGGTCTTTATGTGCTATTACTGGCCAAACTAAGTGTTGTAGTATAACCAGCAGGAGAGCAGTGATGTGTTAACTGAATTTGGTTACACTATAGTGTGTAACTTTGAAGTTAATGACTCATTTTGTAGTAACGCTTTTCTAATTTTGCACTTTTCAGGCGGTACTTTCGGACTTGTCTGTCCGCCGCCGCCTCATAGAGACAATTTATATTATAAGTTTGAATCTGTGAATATTTGCCAACTTTACTGAACTCCTTGAGTTAAGCACTGACCTCATTTCTTTATATTTGAGTCCAAGTTCAAACTGACCGCTTCATGTTAACATACGGAGCTGAAAAACTGCCAGCGGGACATTTAACAGGAAATGGGTTTGTCTGAGCTCACAACAGGTTTTGCGAGGGAACGCAAGAGATTTGAAGAAATTTTTTTTTCCTCCCATCCTAAATTTTTTCCACCACTACGTCCCTTTAGGGGCTCCATACATTTATAATGTTAGCCCAAAAAACAAAACCTTATCACAAAAATCAAAATTTTACAGTTTTTTGTCCCTGGCACAAAATGACCAGCTCACTAATTATATCATCAGCACATGGGAAAGTGTGAACGAGCACAAGTCAGTATCATTGTGATTGGATTATAAGAGCACTCTGATTGATTGCTATAAAAGGAGGGAAGAAGTGCTTCCAATCATTGTGTTCTTGTGTTAGCAATGTTACCGTCAAAGAAAGATGTGCAGCATCATCACACTTTGCAACAAAATGGCTTCACATGCAAGGAAATTGCTTCAAAAAAAAATTGCACTTGAACGATCCTTTTACTGGATAATCAAGAACTTCAAGGAGAGAGGTTCAGCTGCACTGAAGCAGGCTACAGGACGTCCCAGAGTGTCCAGCAAGCGCCAGGACGGTCTCCTTCTGAGGAGTCAGCTACAGAATCGTGTCACCAGCAGTGCAGAGCTGCTCAGTAGAGTGTGAGTGAATCTGCACGAACAGTGAGGCCAAGACTTTTGGACAATGGCCTGGTGTCAAGAAGGGCAGCAAAGAAGGCACTTCTTTTAGAGAAAAACATCAAGGACAGACTGAAGTTCTGCAGTAAGTACAAGGATTGGACAGCAGAAACTGGACTGTAAAACTCAATAAGTTCAGAATACTCAAAACATTTGAGGAAACGTATTACCTCGAAACATTTAAGTTAACTAACTTTTTTTAAGTTAGTAGAACTTAATTTTTTTGTGTCAAGTGGGGCGGGGCCGAGAGCCATGGAAGTGGAGCAAGGCCAGTGTGGTGCACAGGTGTCTCTCATTAAAAATCACATCACTGGCATTCCTTCACTCCCACAGTTCTCAGCCTCGCCCACTCAAGTACATATAGTTAATTTACATAAACATCACATTCAGATCTTGGTTAAATGTTAGTTAGCAAAAAACACATGCTATTATATCTATCAAAGAGACTGTCAATATATACTTGCATGTATGTAATCAAACAACATACAGTATATGTGGTCTTAAAAGTTTTGCAGCCCATCCTCAACCTAACCACACGGTCTACTCTTCACCAGAATGGTAACCCTACAAAACTAACATAACAGAACCCCCTGTCAATCCCAACATAACACAACATTAAACACTAACTTATGTCTCCCTATGTTAATCTTATGCAAAAACACACAAAATAACACTTAATTTCAACATTTATACAGTCTGATGCAAAGCATGCTCGGAATTAGAAATCTGCTGCAACTCAACTCAATCATATTAAGTTCACCTTGCTACAATGGAATTTTGAGTTCACACAACTTTTTTTCTGTTAAGTACAATGAACTTTTGTTATTATTTGAGTGAAACAAACTAATTTCATTTAATTAATTTCACTGTTCAGTTTTACAGTGCACTTGTCACCATAACCAACTCTTCTAAATTAGCATAACAAAACATTAATCACTACTAAATCTCCCTTACCATTAATCTTGCACAAAAAACATTATATAACACTTGATTTTAGCATTTACTTTTCCTTTCGAGTGCCATGGGCAAAGCATGGGCAAAACAGTTTAGTTTACTTGAAATATGTCAGTGCTGTGAACTCAAAAGTAAAAGAAAGTTTTAAATATTCATAACAGTTAATTTAACTGAACTAATTTGTTTAATTTAAGTTTGTCCTACTCAAACGAATTAAGTATTTTGAGCGTTAGGGTTTACAGTGTGATGAAGCCCCCTTCTGACTGTTTGAGACATCTGGAAAATCGATTGTCCGGAGAAGAGTAGGTGAACAGCACAATGAGTTCTGTGTCGTGCCATCAGTGAAGCATCCTGAGACCATCCATGTGTGGGGCTGCTTTTCATCCAAGGGAGTGGCTCTCTCACAATTCTGCCCAAAAACCACTGCCATGAATAAAGAAAAATATCAAAACATCCTGCAAGAGCAACATCTCCCAACAATCCTGGAGCAATTTGGTGATGATCCATGCCTTTTCCAGCATGATGAAGCTCGTCAAAGGGCAGTGGTGATAATGAAGTGGCTTGGAGATTATTACATTTGAAATTTTGGATCTGTGGCCAGGCAACTCCTCGGATCTTAATCCCATAGAGAACCTGTGGTCAGTCCTCAAAAGACGAATGGACAAGCAGAATCCCACAAACTTTGATCAACTCAGCACTAATAAGGCAAGAATGGATCACCATCAGTCAGGATTTGTCCCAGAAGCTGAAATCCAGCATCCCAGAGTGAATTGCAGAGGTTACGAAGAACTGTAAATATGGACTCTTTGCTTATATTAAATGTTTTGGCCAAAAAAAGCCTTTAAAATGTATGAAATTCATATCATTGTTTTCCAGTAGACCGTAGAAACATGAAAAAATAATTTACAAATACCAAAGCAACAAACTCTCTCTCAAAAAAAACAACAACAAAAAACAATTTATGTCACTGTCAAAACCTTTGACCATGACTGTAGAATTTCTGATGGATCATGTGACACTGAAGACTGGTGTAATGGCTGCTTTGGCATCACAGTTATTGTAATAATATTTCACAATATTACTGCTTTTACAGCATTATTTATCAAATAAATGATGCCTTGCTGAACATGAGACTTTTTTCAACATGAAAACAAATTTTCAGATGGTTGTGTACACCATTTATTTTTTACCTACAATAACCGTGCATGCTCATTTCTCAAAGATACCAATAATTTGTATTTAAAAGTTGCATTTGATATTAATTCGGGTGAATGGGCATGATGCTTCAGGCAGTATGTATTTTTCTGTCAGGTCATGACCGTGTGTCTCATATGCCCTTTACTCTTTCAAATGGTTTTGGTTGAGCTTGTGTCATTACAGGCTGTCAGAAATCCAGTATAAAGTTCCAGCCTCACCTATTGATCTGTGTGCCGAACGCTTTCCACACTTAGAATCAGAGCTGTGTGTGTGTGTCCCGTACACCCGTTTTGTGTAAATGTATTTGCAGAGGTTCATAAATTACCTCTTTGCTCATTCCCCTTCTCTGTTCCTCACATCTGCGTACCCAGGGCTGAAACAGATGAGGAAATCAGGGAACTGGAATGAAGGAATGAAAGTGTGCGGCAGAGAGACCGATGAGGGAGAGAGAGAGGGAGAATGAAATGGGTGTCAAGGGCAATGAAATAGAGAGGAACATTTTCTCCTCCTCACCTAACCCAAAAAGAAAAAATAAGAAAAAAAAACCTAAGAAAGATGTTTACGGTCTGTTGTGAAAGATAAAACAAGCTTCTTTCTTTCTTGTCTGCTTGATCTGGGGAGGTTTATGAGAGGTGAAGGGAGCTCAAGTAGCCATCCAGTTCCTCAGGCTCTGCTGTCTTAATGCGGTCTGGCGTTTCCCGCCAGATGAGCCGTGAAAAACGTGGCGTAGACGATGTCATTTTCGAAGAGTCGCACTACATGACTGTCAGGAGGAGAAATGGAAAGAGAAATAAATGCGAAAAGTATTGTAGAATGATCTTCTACAGTGGCGCTCAGAGATGGAGGAATGACATATTTTTTTATATAGCAAATTTTTCACCAGCTGCTCTCATCCATTTAAATTTTATTTTTATACCCTTCTGGCAAATCCTTACTTTCCTCCAAATTCAGCTCTTGCTGTCATCTTATTTTTCATCTCACAGTCCCTGCGCTTTCCCTCTCTCTCTCTCTTTTGTCCTGTCTGCTTGCATTACAACACACACTTGTAGCATCTCTCTCTCTCTATATCCCTCTTTTTATATCTCTCTTTTTCTTATCTATCCCTTTCAGTCTTATTGCTTTTCTCAGTCCCCCTCCCTCAAGTGTTTGTGCCTTGAATGTTGTGCAGACGCAAGCATTAAACTTAAAGATGCCTCACACAGTTTCTATTTAACATTTTCAATGTGATGATAGTCGCCCGCCGGGCACAAAATACAGTATCTGTCATCACTCCATCTTTTCTCTCTTTCTCACTCTCTGTGTTCCCCTCCTCTCCCTGTTTTCGTATTTGATTCTTTCAAGTCTCTCCGTTCCTGCTTTTACCCACAATCTGCTTCTTGTGTCTATCCATCACGCTCTAAGCGGAGAGAAGAGGAGTGGAGTATGAACGCACGCGGGAGGAGAGGAGAGAAAAGCGTGCGCGAGAGAGGGAAGACTGCACAGTGTCTCGCGAAGAGCAAGAGCGAACGAGCCCCTCTCTCTCCCTTCCTCAGTTTGGGTTTTTACATGTGAATGTGTGCGTGTAGCTCACATCTGTACCGGCTCAGCGGTCTTTCGTTTGGATACGGCGAGAAGAGGAGCGGAAGCGCCGGGCGCGCGATGGTTTGGCTGGACTAGCGCGAGAAGCGCGCGACTGGGAGAAGATCGCGCTCACACAATCAGTCGACTCAGGATCAACGACAACATCTTCTCCGGCCCGCTCTGACCCGCCTCTCTCTCTCTCTCTCTCTCTCTCTCTCTCTCTCTCTCTCTCACACACACACACTCACTCATGTACGGCTGGATGTTGTGTCGTTAGGCTGCACGTGAGGTGCTTAGAATTGCCATTGGATGTCTAGTGACCGTGTGTGTATGTGTGTGCACGTGCATGAATTTGTTTATGGGGGATGGGATTATTAAGCTCCATGTAATATTTTATTTATTATTCAATTGCAGTTCAATTGGCTTTATTGACATGTCTGTAAGTCGCCTAATACAATATTGCCAAACTCTTTTGGAAATATTTACTGTATTTGCTCTGGGCACTTTCAAAACATTTCTTAAACAAGTGGGAGAAAGTTAGAGAGAGAGAGAGATTGATGTGAAATAAGGAAATGGTGGAGGGAGATTGCGTAGAGAGGGAGGACCCTGGGTTTTGGAGGGGCTGAAGTGATGGAGTGGGTGGAGAGACAGACGGAGGGAAACCCTTGGGCAGCATCTTCCACTCCATTGCCACCCTCTCACACTGCTTAATATGGAGCAAGATCTGTTCTTCCTTCAGTGATCTCTGGTCCAGCCTTAAATTTATTTGTAGGAGCAGCTCTGACTTCTAGTGTTCAATGGACCCTGTCTTCCTCTCTCTGTATGTGTTGCTTTCTCTGATTGGACAGGAGACAGTTTGACTATGGTTTCAGGGGGTGTGTGTACCATGATTTGTCTCTGTTTGAACATATTTTCTTTCTTCCTTCATTTTTTGATTTCTTTCTCCTTCTTTCCTCCCATTCTTCTTTCTCATTCCATCATTCTTTCCTTGTCATGTTTCTTCCTTCCTTGTAATTTTTCATCTCTTTCACCATCCTCTCTATTTTTCACTTTCCTTTCTTACTTTCCTATCTTTCATTTTCTTTCTGTTTTCCTCTTTCGTCTGTGTCTAAAACTGTCACAGTTTCTTTGGTCAGTAGGGTTCGTGTTACATAACTCTCTCACTGATGTCTACATTCAGTTTTATGTTTTTTCATAAAGCCTTACAGTGTCACAGTGTCTCTTCATGTTTGCATCAAACCGGCCGCTTCAAGAAAGACACTGTATTTCATGATATATTATTGATGTGTTTCTGAAACTCTAATGTAGTGAAATATAGCCAGAATCAGATGCCAGAAGGTGCCTGGGCTTAAGCTGACAATCACTATGTGCTGATCTCCCCGCAGGTGTGTGCGTGTCTGCCATGGACCTGAAGGAGGGCTGTGGAAGTGAGGTCAGTCGTGAGACGGAGAGCGGAGGGATGGGGAGCCTGGGAGGCCCCTCGTCTTGGCAGTCCTTTGCCCACCGAAGCACCCTGCATGGTTTGCGTTTCATCTTCCCCTACTCTTCCTCCTCCTCGTCCTCCTCTTACCGCTCCACTTCGCGCCGTCTGCTCTGGAGCGTGGCCTTGCTGGCCAGCCTAGTCCTACTGGCTCTGGAGAGTGCCGAGCGGCTGGCCTATTTCCTCTCCTACCCCCACGTCACCAGCGTGGATGCTGTGGTTTCTGGCAGCCTTGTCTTCCCCGCCGTCACCGTCTGTAATTTGAACGCCTACCGTTTCACACGTCTCACGCAGAATGACCTTTACCATGCCGGGGAACTGTTGGCCCTGCTGGACGTGCACCTGCAGATCCCCGAGCCACACCTGGCTGAGCCCCATGTGCTGGCCTTTCTCACAGAGAAATCCAACTTCACTAACTACCGGCCAAAACCCTTCAGCATGCGGGAGTTCACTGAACGAGTGGGTCACGACCTGAAGGAGATGATGCTCTACTGCCGCTTCCAGGGCCAGGAGTGCAGCCACCAGGACTTCAAAACGGTGAGTGTCTGCAATATGTTTCTATCACAAGGTATTTCTTTTAGCGATCAATTGACTCAGAAGAAGTGTGTTTCACTGCTGTGGACTAAAGCGTGATGGGCTCAGTGTTGTTAGCTCTAAAGATTATCCTTGTTGTTGAGCTGTTTCATAGGTTTGTAAAGAAATGATATTGATTCTTGCTGATGGTGTAGTTCTGGATGCTAAGCTGTGGTCTGAAGAGTTTTACTGCTCCATTAAGCTACTCTCAGACTCTGTGTGTGTCTGGAAAAGCTAGCTTTCATTCTGAAGGTGCAGCTGTTTTCACCTTGACTGTGATTCTGTTCCTGGAATGTTTATGTAATGTGATGGGCTGATTAATTATGTGTTGAATTCCTAGGATTTAACGTGCCTCTTGCCAAGTACTTTGAGGATTCAGAATAGATTCTACCTCAGTAACTCTGAGATATTCTAGGATTTTCTCCAAAAAGTATGCTTGTTTTAGAGTTTAAAGGGTTAGTTCACCCAAAAATGAAAATTCTGTCATTAATTACTCACCCTCATGTCATCCCAAACCCATAAGTCCTTCGATCATCTTTGAAACACAAATTAAGATATTTTTGATGAAATCCGAGAGGTTTCTGATCCCCAAGAGAAAGCAACATAATAACCTTCATTCAAGGTCCAGAAAAGTAGGAAAGACATAGTTAAAATAGTTGATGTGACTACAGTGGTTCAACCTTAATGTTATGAAGCAACGAGAATACTTTTTGTGTGCAAAAAACAAAACAAAAATAACAACTTTATTCTCCTAAGCTGTTTACGTTGTAGTTTACGTGTTCTACATCAGACTGCCTACTCATTATTGGCTGGCTCCAGCGTCAGCATCACACACTGCGTTGTGCTATTTTGAACAGCCAAAACTGAGTCGGCGTTCAGACATAGAACCCGAAAGCCTGCACTATCTGTACAACGTAAACCGCATAGGAGAATGACAGGGAAGAGAAGGAATTGAGTAAAGTCGTCATTTTTGTTTTGGTTTTTTTTCACACAAAAAACGTCGCTTCATAACATTAAGTTTGAACCACTGTAGTCACGTTGATTATTTTAAAGAGGTAGTTCATTGCGATTTCACTTTTTTAACTTTAGTGTAGGGCTGGACGATTATGGCCTAAAATCAAAACCTCGATTAATTGAACATTTTACCTCGATTACGATTAATGAACGATTATTTTGTTTCTGGGGTTTTTTTTGCCCTCATAGTTCACTGACAAGGTTTGTACTATAAATATGATTGACTATTAAAGGTGGGATATTTTTTCCTATTGAAAGAGTGATCTGACATAACAGCTCACTATCAGCAGTTATTTTATCTATGGTTCGTAACATTTCTTACAGATTTCTGCTCGTTGTAAATCAGATACAGATAAATTAGCACAGTACCAGTACGAGTGATTGCGTGTGTGAATTTGTCATACCGTCTCTATTAATTGTGAAGCTGTGGGTTGTAAATAGTTCCTTCAAAAGTAGAAAAATATATGCTATAATAAGTTTAGAGTTTCTAAGCTACTTTAGTGATAAATCACAGGACAACGCTGACAACTTGTTTCTGCGTTCCTCTCTGTGCGCGCGATCTTCACGTTTTGCGCAGCTACTATTTGTATGAGTGTTTGTGCCACAATGCAGCTGCGCAAGCACGGTAGCTTGAAATAGTATACATCTAATTGTCTAAAATCGTTCGAATGTCCAAACTGGCAAACCTTAAAACACATACAACTGACACAGTTTAGTGAAGACGCAAGGCTCACCGCTCGCGCGCCATCACTATGTGCTGAACCGGCGTTCACCTCCATGTTGCTTTTATGCCACTGACTGGACAGGGCAGAGTCATGTGGCTACACATGCGGTAGTATGCTTTTAAGTGGAAGTATTAACAGGATTAAAAAACTGAAATAACCGACATGGGAAAATGATGTCGGTTAGAGTTTCTGAATTTCGGTTTCGATTACTTTTCGATTAATCGTCCAGCGCTACTTTAGTGTGTAATGTTGCTGTTAGAGCATAAACAATGTCTGCAAATTTAGGACGCTCAAAGTTCAATGCAAAGGGAGATATTTTCTTTTAAAGAATTCACTGTTTAAGGACTACATCAAACAGCTGGTAGGGACTACAACAAGCTTCTTCCTGGGGTGGTGACATCACTAACCCTAAAATTTACATAAAATTTACATAAACCCTGCCCCCGAGAACACGCAACAAAGGGGTGAGGCTATGTTATTGCAATACAGTACGTAACACAAATGCAATAGCATGTCATAAAAGCAAGATGATAACATGACAAATTATAACTGTAATTGACCCTTCCCCGGGAGTTTGATTGACAAGCGATCTAACCAATCATAACGCAGAATCCGCCATTTTGTCCGACAAAGCAGTCAGGAGTTAGAAGATTAACCTCGGTGGACTTAAACTTGAAAAATGGTGTGTACTGACGTCTTTCCGCGTTTGAAACAACATTCCTTCTCATGTTCATTCAAGTTTATTTGATGCTATAAATTAACTAGTTGGCAGAGATGATCGGTTCACGAGCCGCTTGAGCTGAGGCGCTACAGCAATCTGTCACGACACATTAAAGAGCCACAAAACCGTTTTTATTGTTCAAATTTCTTAAAATACACAATTTGAAAGATGGGACTTTGTTTAATATCCTAAGTAACCTGCTCTGTCTTGTCTGTCGACGTGTTGTCAGTGTCCTCTTTGCTCTGCGATGTATTTTTCACTGCGTGTGGCGTAACGGCGCCATGGCTTGTCGGACAAAGCAACAGTAACTAAGGGGGGCGGGTCTTTGCAAAGGGTCAATTAAACTAAACTATACCTGTCTTCATCTATCTTCATGCAGTATATATTCTCTGGCTCTGTAGGATCTTACAACAGTTCCCACACGAGCGATTTATAGATTATCATGACAGAATATGCTAATCAATGACTTCAAGATAGTTAACTCCACATCAGCTACATAAATTCATCAACTAACCATTCAGAAACGTCCTGTTGCATTCTATATGTTTTCACTTTCTCTTGAGTCTCTCCATGAGTGTCTGACTCTGGTTTGAATATAAAAGGCTGAACAGTTTCTGACATTTTCAGTCTAATAAGGTAATCGGCGCTGCTAACACGAACTCTTCAAACTCCACCCTCTTCGTAGGAGCAGCAACTCATTTGCATTTAAAGGGACACACACAAAAACAGAGAGTTTTTGCTCACCCTCAAAAAGTGACAAATTTAACACAGTGTTTCCCATACATTAACTAGACTGTGGCGGCCCGCCACATTCTAATTTGTCCCGCCACGGTCTCAAAAAGAACTGGAAATATAATGTTCGTAATATATGAATATATGAGAACCGGAAATAAAGTGTCTCTTTAATACCTCCATAGAAGAAGAATAGCTGCTCCGCCGAGCGGAAGGAGCTATTTCTGTCTACATAAGCACGCAGCGCGCGAACGGGGCACAGAAGGCGTTCACTAGATTCTCCCTCCGTAGTGGAGTGGGGAGAATCGTGTGCTTGAGGTGTTACAACAGACACACCGAGTTTGGCTAATGTTTCTGTCTATGGATACGCATTTTGGCTTCCCAATACCTTACAACAAAAAAAAAAACATGGACAAAACTCTTTGTAAACTTTGCTCAATGCGAGTGCAGTAAGCACCGGGTGTTGATAGAACGCGAGCGCTGGTAAAAAGCACAGCTTTTTTGTGCTGAAAAGCACACGATGTTGCTATCTGTGTTTAAACTAAACTCATTTAACCCTCGCCGAAGTAAACATTCAAGAGCCAGAAGACGCGAGTGAGAAGATTTGTGTGTGCGCTCATCTGAAGCGCACATGCGGAAACTCGCGTATATTGAGTTGTCTTTCAAGTCTTGCGCTTCAACAGACAAATTCATACAAAAATTATGTCAACATGCCCATCTTGATGAGTAGCCTATCCTAGCAGACATACCCTGCTTCTCAATCAGCTCCCTAGCTTCCTAGGTCGTGAATCAGTATATCATGTAAATGAATGTGGCCGACTCCCTGATCAGTGCCCTGACTACTTAACTAGGGCGCTGATTGAGATGCACGCATAGTCTGTTATGCCTTTAGTGAACTTATACAGTCGAGAAAGACAATACATGTGCACAGTATCAATATTTTGGATCCTTGCATTGTCTTAAAGTGACAGCAGACCAATATTGCTACTGTCTGTGTTTTTAATGTTAATTAGACAACAAAAGACAAGGAAATCACTCACTGCTCTTGATTGAATAGCTTTTGTAACTTTAATAAGGATTAATCTTTAATTTATACAGTCAAATATGTAATGTTATTTTACAATTGATTACTTTATTCAATACTTTATTCTGTACCGGAAAACTACTGAAAACCTGAAATGCACGGTTTATTTTATTTGAATCTTTGCTCTACTGTATTTATTTGTGCTTGTAGTTTGATTATTTGTTCTTATTTTCTTTATTTTTATTTGACAGTCCTTTTCCCCCTGAACATAGCACATACCGAACCGTACCGAAACTGTGACCCTAAAACCGTAATAAAAACCGAACCGTGAGTAATTTGAACCATTACACCCCTAGTAAAAAATAACTGTACATTATAAATATGCATTACCGGCCCCCACTAATTATTCTAGAAATAAATTAATTCAACAAAGGTAACCTCTTTTGCTACCTATTTTTGATGGTTCAGATGTATACTCTACATGTTGGACCATTTATGAACCATCATTTATTATATTTTGTTTATGTGACTAATGTGCCCTACCATCATCATTCATGTCTATGCAACCAATAAATAAATTACTACGAGAGCACAAAATTGTTTACAAGAGAACAAATTTCTTCATTGATGTAGTCACTTAATTTTGCTTTCAAAATGCACCAGATTTATGCATTTAAATGGAAAATGTCCAAATTTTCTTACGGGGGAGCATGCCCCCGGACCCCCATAGAACGCCCGATGTCCACCCACCACAGTCTCACTAAATTCTGTGGGAAACACTGTAACATGCTATAAAAATGATCTGTCTTTGAGCTAAAACTTCACATACGCAATCTACTTTTCTGGACCTTGAATGTGGTAATTAGGAAGCTTTCTCTGGGGATCAGAAACCTCTCAGATTTCATCAAAAATATCTTAATTTGTGTTCTGAAGATGAACAAAGGACTTGCGGGTTTGGGGCGACACAAGGGTGAGTAATTAATGACAGAAATGTCATTTTTGGATGAACTAACCCTTTAAGACATTTGGCTCTGCCTCAAAACCTACTGTCTCTGTCTACCACCTACTTAAACCGCATCCTAACTGAAACAGAATCTTTTAAGCCTCTGATCGGAGACCTTCTTCATTGGCAGCAACTTTATAAACAGCCACTCAAGCATGCCCTGTGAATAGTGGTCCTCATGTGAACCTCACGAGATTCACAGACGCTCACGTCTCGTTCTGTTGTTTACATGTAGTCTGCTAATGATTTCGGATTAAAACAACTCTTTTATGTATCTATTATCTGCATCTCCCTTGATACTTCAGGCACATTTTTTGCTGACTTCCTCGCAATGCATTTTTAGCCACAAAAGATGCTAACAAAACTGTTTCAAAGTATCTTTGAAAGCATTATTGGCTGATTACAAATTGAAGCTGTCAGCAGCATGTCTGAGACAACAAGAAATGGTCGTGAGACAGAGCCATTTGCTTTTCAGAAATGTAATTGACTAGTTGTTGCTCTAAATATTTCAAGAACACTAGGATGTTCTAGTATATTCTCTGACTGGTAAAAATGGCTTTAGTGGTTTCGTGGAGTGGAGATGTAAATGCTGGCCGCAGCTGTGTGTGAAGAATGTGTTTTTCTCGACACTAAGGAGGGCTGAGATGATGAGGGTTGATAGCTGGTGTGATACTCCGTTGGAGTGCTGCTATTCTCTTCAGGGGTTGAGGTCTGTTTATCCCCCCTCAGTCGCTACACGTGTGCTCTCAGTGCCTCAAACCTTACACAAGACCATTATAAACAAACTCGCACACACGCTATGCTTGCTTTCTGTTGCTTTGAGCTGTCTCTTCTTGTTTTCATTGATGATACAGTATGAATCAGTGTTTGCACTGCAGCAGACAGGCATTATAGTGTTCTTGCTTTTGTATCTTCTGGTTAAATAGTGCTGTTATAGTTAATGATGCTAAAGATTACTAACAAAAGGTAGCTACCTACGTGAAGTAATTTAAGGTTGCATCAGAATATGTTGCAATATTTAGCAGTATCTCAAATACTGGAACTCAATTAAGGTGGAAGCATTCATTTGGATCAGATAGTTTACTATACATACAACTAATGGGGCGTTTTAATTTTGCATAAGTAAGTAATGAACCTCTGTATTTAACTTGATGTTTCAGTAAAAAAAAAAAAGATGTAAAATGCCATGCAGGGACTTTCTGGCCCCCAACTTTTTTTTCCGAACTGGTTAATTGAAATGAACTGTCAGAACAAACCAATTTGCTCAAATGTATCGGACTTTCAGCTTAGGAGAGAGAGATGGAGAGAGACATTATAAGGGAGTTTGTTTAATGATTGCTTCCACTAGCTTGTGTTCAATACAATGTGACTTTTTTGGATAAAGTATCTTGTTACAGTATCTTCAAAATAGCCGAGCTGCTGTTGCACTTGCACTTCTGAAAAATGTATTATTGTTTAACAGTACAGGTGCTAGTTAAGGGTTTAGAGCTAATAACATTTAGAGCTCTGGTGATTGTTTAACGTACTTTAATGTAAAGTAACGACCATTGAGACGCATTCCAATATGTGAAGATATTAAATGTAAAAATATAAAAATGTAAAAATAAAAGTAATATTTACAAATGAATCAAAATGCTTCAGTAAAAACCTGTGAACTGTAAGTTATCAAAAAACAAATGGTTGAACATTGCGTTACATGTAATTTTACTGTAAAATATTGTCAGTTTGGCAGTATATTTGCAAGTAAAAATGAAGTTTCCATATAATTTACAATGAAAAACAATAAAAGGACATTCCATAAAGTCCCTGTGTGACACATCACATATGATTAAATTCTCTTTTTTGTTACCGGTAATGTACCTTTGAGTGTTTTGTTACATATTCTATTGTTTAGTAAATGTTTATCGTATTGTTTCACTGTGGTTTGTTACCCTGATGGTGTTTTGACTTTGTGTGTATTGCCCGTGTATAAGTATTTATGTCAGTGTTTCCCAACCCTGTTCCTGGAGGCACACCAGCAGTACACTTTTTCCAACTCTTTCTAATCAAATTCACCTGATTCAACTCATCAGCTCATTAGTAGAGACTCCAAGACCTGAAATGTATGGGTCAGATAAGTGAGACATCCAAACTGTGTACTGTTGGTGTGCCTCTAGGAACAGGGTTGGGAAACACTGGTCTATGTTTTATTGGACAGGTCACTTAAAGTGAACCCTGATTCATCATGATGCATTCTTACCATCTGTGTTATAATGATGGTTATCTGTACATTTTGAAGGTAAAAATTACATTTTGGTATTGGTAAATTAACATTATGTCTATGCAAATTATAACTATATTATAAAAGACATATATTGTTATAAGTTGTATAGACAAACTGTAAAGATTCATGCTTCTCTTTATGTATCTTCAGAGAAAGAGAGAGCAAACATACAGTATCACATGAGTCAAATGTACATCCTGTCTATATTACTATATTGCCCTTGCTGTATTGTCATGACCCTCTGTCCACCAACAGGCCGTGTATTATCACACGCTGAGAGCCAGGACATCAAATGGCTGTGCATGCTGCTTTACTTTGAAGATAGCCTCTATTTTAAAGATAAGTTCTTCATGTGTAGGCAGCAGATATCAAAGTTAAGAGTGAGCCTGGTACGGCATGACCTGATGAAATTCTTCACATGTAGAGCCGACCGTGAACAGGATATTGTGTGTATTGTGTCTGCATTTTTCTTACTCCCTGCATGTGGTCTGATTCAGTGCTAATGTATGACAGACTAACAACACTGAAGAATATAGACACACTCATGGTGATTCCATAAGTGTGGAAGAAGACATACTTTCTTCGTACTAATTCAGTGCTTTCTTTGCACAAACATAGCCTTTTCTATACTCAAGCCTTTCCTGATTGCACCCCCCCAGTCATCAACCTGTCATTTCCTGTCACTGCTGTGAAATTACAGGCAGTATGACAATAATTTCAATGTTGGGTAAAAGCCAAGGCAGACTGTGCGACATCAACTATCCTTTATGTCACACTGTGTGATGCAATTCTTAGCGTATGACAGCGTTGGCTCAACATTTACCAGTCCGTGTTCGTTCTGACATCCTCATTTACTTATGAAATTAAAATTACACTGTGCAAACCCAGTCAAGCTCTTGCACAAATGCTGCCAGTGCATTGCCTGAGGAAAAAAAAAGTTGTGACCTTGTAAAAATTTGTCAAAATTTTCAAAAGCAAATTGAAGTGGCCTAAGTTTGATTGAAAAATTATAACTAGGGGTAGTGCACCAATATAAAAATTCTGACCGATACAGATAAGCCGATAATCATTTTAATTTTATGGCCAATAACCGATAAGGACTTTTTTTTTGCCATAATAAATTAAAATAAAAAACTAAAGTCAGTTGTTTTAAATGCTACAAGTGAATTTAGGAATCACATTATAATATACAGTAGGGGGGGGAAACAATTTTTATTTTGAGATTTGCTAAAGATTACATTTAACAGTGTCATTAAATTATTATAGTGCCCCTATTAAACATTTTTTAAGGTTCCTAATATTGTTATGGGAGTCTCCTACAACAGGTTTACATGCATGCAAGGTCAAAAAACAATTTTGTTTCTCATAATATACATTTAATTTCACCTGAGTTTTCAATGTTTTGTAAACGATTCGTTAGAAGCAGTTCAAAGAATCAATCTCTCTAAACCCCTCCTTTCTGTGAGCCTACACTGCTATGATTGGTCAGATAGCCCAATCCTTTGTGTTTGGTCTACTGCGCGCACCGCGCACCCATTGCCATAACTGAATGACAGCTATCAATTCACAAGACGTTGCATACAATTTATGGACAGAAATGATGGCATCGATTTTACCATATCAATTCGAGCCTGAGTCCGACGCTGAAACGACTGAAGTAGTCGATCAACCAGAAACTGATTCACAATCACGACTGGAGTAGGACGTTTCTATATAGTAAGTGTCACCTTAGTTATTTATAAGACGTGATAGCAGCGTCACTGTTATACTCTATGTAGGTGCACCTGTGGGAACTGTATCAGAATGCCAAGCGAACCTGAAAACCTCTATAATTAGATAAACATTTAGGCCAGATGTGTACAGTCTTTTTTGTCATAACTATTAACAAATTAAAATGGCTATATCATTGTTGGACATTACAATGTTAAACAATGTTTACTGTTTACAGAGAGAATACTTCAAATAGTTAGCACGGACTAGCATCTTAACATCCTGTTAAAATACAGATAGAGCTCCACTGTATTGTAATAATAAAAACGCAGTTTGTTTTACAGTTATGTAAGCGAACTGAGCCCGCAACTATGTTGTAAACTCCCATGCTAGCCGAGCACAAATGTGAATAACTGATAATGCATTAGACTTTGTAAACAAAAGTCGTGCTCCATCCTTGATCATTACTCCAAGTAACTCCAGAACTACAGAAACATGAGTTAGCCGGTTAGCAGGAGACATACAGACTGTACATTACACAACATAACATACAAAACTACGAATTTTGAACGATCACTAGAAAATATAAACATCAAATATTAATCATACTTACAGGTTGAGATTCAGAGGAGCAAGCTGGTCCAAATAAACTGGTCATTGATCCATATTTTAAGACCAAGCGTTTTGTCAATCCTGCGTTAAACTCCCAGAGGTTTGAGAAGCAGTCGTCAGTAAAATGATGGGAACACAACAAAAGATTGTACTGCTGTGGTATTGTTGGAAAAATGAACTTTCCCTGGCGTCTGCGCGCGCAATAAGTGGGCGGGCAATATGCTAATGTTTCGCTTTGACGTCACAACGAAACGGCTTGGGATTCGTTTTACAAACGACTCGTTTAATTGACTCAGAGTCGACTCTTACTTTTGAGAGACAATAACTTTATATACGGTGCACTTTCAGATTTAAAACTTTGCAGGATGTTTTCATTCACTTAGAGCTATGTTACACACTACATGAAAGGTAATTTTCAAAAATCCATAATAGGGGCACTTTAAAGTCCCCCCCTGTGGTGAAAATCAAGTTTTTAATGTTGTTCATATGTCTATTTGGTGGTTTTAATATGCTTTAAGACAAACCATGTGCAAGTTCATAAGTCAACGCCATTGCTGAGTATTTTCTCTTTAAAATTGCAATGATCTAAAGACAGTTTCAAACCCGTGGTTGGAAATCGCTGGTGTTTCTGACATCACAAACTACCTTGTAACCAATCCTGTCAACATGCTGGCGGGCTTTAGCATATCATTACTATGACCGATCTGAAGCAGGAAAGTCTCGAGAGAAGCCAGGTTATCCCGGTATATTTTTCTGTTGATATGAAAAAATCGTGTAGATTTAGCAATATAGTGGGTGTATGATGTATATTACGATGTTATGATGAACTTTACCTTTCTCCACCGACGTTCTGAGTTGTTCAAAGTGTTTGTAAGGATACTGATTTTTAGAAGGCAGCTTTCTGACTCTGAGATAGCGAACGGGAACATAGTTTGTGTAACATTAGCAACACATGATTAGGTGTTTGATAACATAGTCAAGCAGAAGGCTAATCATATTAATTACCGTTATGTGTCCGACGTTGTAAAAAACAATACCATTGTGCAGCGTTTACCTCAGTAAGTTGATCTGGTGTGAGTGAGTGGAGGTGGGGCTAATTAGCATATTCGTAGTTCCGCGTATACTAAATGAAGCAAGGGTGTAGTGTTACATTCAGGCTATTTTAAGGCATGAAGAAATTTGTTTTCACAGGAAAAAGCATTTATGTCATTTTAGGGATCAAAGTTGAGTTTTAAGGGATAAAATGGGCAGTTGTGGCCTAATGGTTAAGAGTCGTACTTGTAATCTAAAGGTTGCTGGTTTGTGTCTCAGTACTGGCAGGAAATGTAGGTGGGGGAGTGAATGAACAGCGCTCTCTTCCACTCTCATTACCCATAACTGAACTGCCCTTGAGCAAGACACCTAACCTAACCCCCAATCGCTCCCCAGGTGCTACCGCAAAAATGGTTGCCCACTGCTCCTGGTGTGTGTTCACAGCGTGTGTGCGCACTTGGATTGGTGAAATGCAGAGCACAAATTCCGACACACGTCACGTCACTTTCACTTTAAAATTATTGACTACAGGGGGGCTTTAATGTTTAACATTACATGTTTAACATGAAATCTTTTTAACAGTAATAATCTTTGATGTAAAAGATGTAAAAATAGGGGAAACAATTAAATATCCAATATCTGCAGATATGGATACATTAACAGCTCTAATATAATTTTGTTTGGTTTATTCCTTTTGTATTATTTCCTCTATAACTATCGTCTACAGCCAGAATGGAGTCATACAGTTTGAAGTCAGCTGCAAGTCTTAGAAAAGCTCCTTGACATCCCACAATGCTCCTCAGTAAAGAGCGTGAGAGAGGACAGCCACTTCTCTGTAATGTTGGTAAATATTTCCCTCTTTTTGATTCTTCCTATGATTGTGCATTGACCACAGCAATGCTCGGTAATTATACTGTTTCGATCGTGTATTTCAGATGTGGTGAGTCACAGTGCTTCCCTGTGGTGCTGTCTGTGATTTTTGATGCAGCTCTGTGTCCTCCTGTGCTCCTCTCTGCTGTGATTCATTTGTAGTATGCTGATGTCATGAGTATTGAGTTTTCACTTACATCCTGCAATGACCCTGCTCCGGGGCTCTCACTGCCGCATGATGCTGTCGTCGGTTGGGGAAAATGTGTTGTTTTCTTAAAGTGCTTTTTTTTTTCGTTTAGTGTCAAAAGTTGTATTTAACACACTCCTTGGGTTGTAACAGCTGGCGGACTACTCCATGACTTTTCTTTTTTGTAAAACAAGAGCAAGGGCTTACTGTTGTAGTCTGCACTTAAGTTTTATTCTGATCTTCTCAGATAATTGCTAAAGGCTTATAAGCTTTACAAAGCAAAACGGACCAGTGAAAATAGCCCAGCTAGGAAGCTCTGGGGTGTTTTTTTTATGTCTATGGTAAGACTCTTGGATTTACAATGCTCGGTTTTGGTCTAAAGTTTTAGTGCTCTCAGGAGCCACCTGCAAAGTCGACATCTTCCTGTTTGGTGCTTTGAGAAGCACTTTTGAAAGTGTGTCTTTTAATCTCCTCTTCCTCACTTCTCTCTTCTTTTGTTCTGTGCCTCTCTAAATCCTGTTTGGGACACAAAAACAACCGTTTCTGTCTTCCGCTTGTTTTCCCAACCTTAGAACATTTAAATTTTTGACGTAAATATCCAAATAATTTCAGATGGATGGGATAGATAGTTGTGCTTTTAAAATACTGCTTTATTTCAAACTGATTCGGCTCTTTCCACACCATTAAAATGAATTGTATGCATTTCTATCTGTCAACCCCTCGGTTAGAGCTTTCTTTAGTGCAGCGTTATTTATTTCTACTTCTGGATAACCATCTTCCTACTCCAAAACACCTAGCTGCCTTGATTATTTTGGTTAGCAGAGATGGAACTAAACTTTTCTGGAGCAGAAATGTGTGGTGTGGAGGCACCGTTGTATGAGAAATCTGATTTCTGAGTTTTGAGCCCCATACATGACATGCTCAAAAAAAGTACATATTTTAGAATTAGAATTAAGAATTTATTATTCCCATGGCTTATTTATTCCTGGCCTCTTTACTTTACTCTATACTTTGTCTTAGTTAAATCATGTCAAGTCAATGTTTGATTATGTTGTTCTCTTGTTTTAGGTAAATCATGACCATTCTGTGCTAATTCATTCCCTCATTTTAATATAGTTAAACTGTGGCCACAATTTACTAGGGAATCACAGATCATATGATTTTTCATGGCATATTCCGATTGCCAATTTTTTTTTTTAAAGCTAATGGGCCCATTCCAATACCAGTTGCTGTTTTTTTTCTCTGTTTAAAGTCATCATGAAATCAAAATTGACCCTATTTACTTTGTTAGTGCATATTACAAGTCTTGTGGTGAACAATTAATCCGTGCAAGTTAATACACAGAAAAAAATTGTTTGTCGTGGAAATCTGAAAAGTTATTTCCAGTCTGGAATGCCGTTCCTTGTCTGATGACGTCAGTTTGACGGCTTTGGTTGAAAACCCTTAAACCACTCCCCTCCAACCGTTAGTCTGCTATGATCCAGAGATGGAGAGAAGGGGCGCTAAAGTAAAACCCTGCCCTCTATTCAATATTCAGTTTCACTTGGAAATACGTCACAACACTGGAGAAAAGTCGTTTGCAACTTCCAGTTCACTGGGACTTTAAGCAAATTTATTATAAACAAGTTTATTTGCGCTCAGGCAGAGATGGTCTAATAGGGGCCTTTTACACGACACCTTTTCAACTAAAAACGTAAAACTTTTAATGCATTTTGGCTGTTCATTTACACAACAACACCGTTTTGGGTGCCTGAAAACGCAAGTCTATGGAAATGATGACATCTTGCACATGTGTATTACATGTTCAGTCTATAAAGTTTAATCGACATCTAATGGCCTGCCAGCAGAATACAGCGTTTTTAGTTGTTTTCGCGGATCCGTGTGAATGGGGATCATTTTGACAATGGTGTAGTCTGTACAAAAAATTAGGAAAGACTTCTCCGTTTTAAGCATATAGTTTTCTTGTAAATGTAATCTTAAACAACAACAAAAAACATCTATAACCATTTGAAATTAGAGGCAACCAACCACTGCATTTTAATCATGATACAAACAAAGATCCTACACACATGTACCATGAGCAGTTGTTTTTAAAATAAATTAGACTGTGTAATTTTAAGATTTAAAGCAAAAACAGCATGGTCTGACTTTAGCTTTGTGAAATTATGCTACATAAGACACACTTGCACAAAACAAAAACAGCAGATCGACTGAATGAAAATGCAAATCCACTCTCTGACAGTAGGTGGCGCTTATGGAACAGCAGCAATATAGCATTTCCTTGGTTACCGCTGTATACAAAGCAGCACTGAGCTTATAAACACTACTTTAATATGCATTATATGGATGCATATTACCCCCACACCCAATTACATTTTTTTTCTTCCAATATCTCAAGCATCGCAAACAAAAAATGTCCGGTTGCAGATCATGTGTTTGGAGCAAAAACTGTCCGGTTCTGATTTATGGCCGATCGACCGGTGCATCTCTACATTTTCCCAAAAACAAGATGATAAATGAATGATTCGTAAATCTAAATTCATGGCCACAATATTTTTTTTTCATTTGCAGGGCTCACTAGATAAACGTCAAGATAGGATTGTGAAACATGTTTTAGGACCATGCAAATACCATGCTGCATGTATATGGTAGTCATGTCAAGTCAAGTCAAGTCACCTTTATTTATATAGTGCTTTTTACAATGCAGATTGTGGTAGTATATTGTGGTAGTCATTAAGTTACCTTGGTATATATGACAGTATTACATTCTGATAATATCACTGTACTTTTTTGTTAGTGTAAACTAGTAAATTAGTTCTGTAATTAATTACTAGGGCACTAACAACAACAATTTGCTGTAACGAGCAGCTTCACTACTAATAGGACTAGTAAGTAACTATTATAATAGCAGCACTAATGTACGATTTAAATAATAATAGAAATAATCATCTAAATATTAGAAATCTGTGTCTGAGAAGATGAGAAATGTTTAAGAGGGAAAGAAGCACTTTCACTCCACTGCTGCTCATGGGACTAGATATTAAAACAGTAGGGGATATAAAGCAGTAAACAGCAGGAAGTTTGAATATCAGAAAGATATATTTAAAAAACAGAGATTTCTTGCATTTTTGGTTAATGCTTTCTGTGTAGTGTCTAAAGAGTAAAGAAGCGGGACGGTAGGGCCGATGAAATTCCTCTGAAATTGTTATATTCTCTAAATAATGTTACAGATGTGTTTCAGTCATTGCCCTTGTAGCAGCGACATTGTAATGTCAGTTTCACACATGCTAGTGTTTGTGCTAGTGTTTGTTTATTAGGGCTCTAATTGGGCTTTGATGATCACATCTCTGCTGATTTGAAGATAATGTGCCATTCAGGAATATCTTTACACACATAGTGTTCATCCAGCTGAGTTTAGCATTTCCTTTGGTTGGCCTTTTAGAATAACAAACACTTTGTAAAAATCTTAACTTGCTTGAATATCAGTCCCCTAAGGGCAAGGTAGACAGATCCAGCTGCGCTCTTTTTGTTTTCTAGATGATTTTTTGTCTTTAATCACCTCACAAAATAGGATCAAATTAGAGTTTTTGGAGATCAGATCTCAATTAAATACAGTCCTCACACACCTTCCTTTAAAAGATAAGTGTGGCATAAAGCACACACAGAGCTATAGTCATGAAAAATGCATGCTTGCTTTATCTTGATCGCCCTCTGTCGCACACAGTGCATCGTATAAAGTGTTTTTTTTTTTGTGTGTGTGTGTTTTTACTCAGCTCTATAAAATGGCATTATTGGTATGCTGCTGTGCTCTATACCACCTATTGTAATGTTCCTCAACATTTCACAGTGACTAATATTTTTTTTACTGCTCCATGAAGCATTATTTAGTGTAGGCTAGTAGTTAAAGAAGGTCTGGGCTGTTATTAGGGATGGGAAATGTAACGATTTTTTGCTCAGTTCTTTCAGTGCTTTTCAGGGAGCTCAATTAATACATTTAGACATAGTAAGAATTCTATGTTTATTTCAAGTTGGATGAAAGTAATGAGTTGTGGTTCAGTAGGCAAGAGTTAGACGTGAGTTGAACTTTGCTTGTTAAAGTCCGAGCTTATGAAGCCATGGGTTCTGTCATGTTTCCTATGCAACATTTTGAAACTTTAGTTGTACCAAGGTTGATTCAAGGCTTTATTAATTTCTTTGGACCTCATATTGTGCTAACTTATTCTGAGATATGGATTCAGATTAGTTATTTATGTTTGAGGGAGCTACTGAGTCTTGTCTTGCTTGTGTAATTGCAAGGTGAAATTGAATTGTCAATTTTTATATCAGCACACTGCGCTTAATTTGCAGCTGTCAGGCAATAAACACGTTCATGTGATGTGCTAAGAATAGCCGGCGACTGGAAAAAGGAGAGAGGTTGTCTTAATATGTAGTTTCTGGCTGTCTTCAGAGAGCCTTTTTACAGAAACAAGAGAAAGAGACTGATTGAAAAGACCTGTAAGATTTTCCTTCTACCGAAAGACAAATGGACAGGCAATTCAGACTCCTACACTCTTTCTGCTGGAATCAGACAAAAAAAGTGGAGAAAGGAAATGACATTGGGAGAGTGTATGGGGAAGAGGTGATGAAACAGGGTGGAGAAAAATATGTATGTGGTGGGCAGGTTTTCCTACATAATGTTATTTTTGCATCAAGGGAGCCCCTGGTCTACCTCTATTGCACCTAAATGTTTCAATTCATAACTGATCACAACTACAAAATACAAAAATTAAAGGTGGGGTAAGCAATATTTCAAAAACACTTTTTGGAGGTTAGTCGGACCGACACCAATAACAAATGTTTAGCCAATCAGCATTAGGGGGTGTATAATGGTCGAGGAGACAGAACGAGGAAGAGGGAGATTTGAAGAAAGACTGCAGAAAGAGAGATGAAACACAATACAAAAGAGCTCAAAAGAATATCACTGGAATGAAGTTTTATAACTGGGTAAGTGCTTTAGGAGAAAACTAAGTGGGAAAACCTGAAAACAGACGCGGAGGCTGCGTTTTTTTGTGCTGCCAAAGTCACGTGAACCATTGAAATTTCAAAAGGTTTCGAAACCCTTATGACGTAACGAAGTCTCGTTTACTGAAATCACGTGACTTTGGCAGTTTGATACATGCTCCGAATAACTGATTAGAAACAAAAGATTCGTAAAGCTTCGAAGCTTCACGAAGCAGTGTTTTGAAATTGCCCACTAGATATTGTTTAAAAGTCGTTATTTTGTTTTTTTGGCGCACAAAAAGTATTCTCATCACTTCATAATATTAAGGTTGAACCACTGTAGTCACATGAACTGTTTTAAATATGTCTTTAGTAGCTTTCTGGGCATCTGAAAGTGTTAATTATCTTACTGGCAATGCAGGCCTCACTGAGCCATCGGAATTAATAAAAAATATCTTAATTTGTGTTCTGAAGATGAACGAAGGTCTTACGGGTGTGGAACGACATGAGGGTGAGTAATTAATGACAGAATTTTCATTTTTGGGTGAACTAACCCTTTAACATGGGTGGGCGAAATGACCAAATTCTTATTTCACAATAACGATATATATCACGATATAGTTATCCATTATACCGGTACACATCCGGTTTACACCCAACTTTTTACTTTCACTCGAGACATAACCAGCTGTACTTACATGAATACTCCACATGATGGGCATTTTGACATAATTGCGTCAACTCATAAGTGTGTTGTGGTGCTCGGGTCGATCCACTTTCAACAGTGTTTCTCAGTGTTTCACCTTTAACAGTAACTAGGGGTGTAAATTTCATGAACTTTTAACACATATAAAACATTTCAGGCTTCATTTCAAGTTGTATATGACGTGGTTCAGTAAGTGAGATCATTCAGTGAAAGGTTTGTTAGAGTGATTAAAACTGATAACGTATTAGTCTCTTGAACAATTAATTAAAAGAAACTGGCTCATAAGACTCATTCATTTGTGAATCATGTGTATTGTGGTGTATATTTGTTTTTGAGTGCAGCAAGCAACACAGTCCATTAATTTAGTTTTCTTGCTATTATTTTGTGCTACATGGTCTGTTTATCTCATTACTTTGAATTTACTCCCACAACTTGGGTAAAATATTATTTCTTTTTTTCCGTGGCTCATATTCAGTAGCAGTGAAGTGCCAGCACTGAATAGCGGTGCAGAAAAGATCATTGGTGGGTGAGGTGCGTTTTGATGGAATGTAGATGTATACTGCACAAAACAACAGATTTAATGTCCTGAGTGCTTTGCCTGGTGGGATTTGGTCTCTGATGTGCTGCAGGATGGCCTGTTTTAAGTGGAAATAGAAGATCAATCTTTAGGGGAATGTGCTTGCCTTTTTACTTTTCTCCAGCCTATCAAAACAAGGAATCTTGTGATGCAATTTGAATATATGAGGCAATACAGTGCAACAATGACCGCCCACTTTCTCAGCAGCATTGGTTCTGGAAGTACTTTTCCCATTCATCTCCACAGGGATTAAAAAGAATCTTTCATTGAAGAGTTATGAATCAGACTTACCAGCTAAACATTAATGGAAAACTGAAAGAAAGACTGATACTTCTAAGGGAATGTCTTTTATGATGGAGTGAACTACTATCCAAACCTAAATGGTGTTTTGCACTGTTTTTATTAATAACATGGGAGTCAGTGTAACAGTGAAGAAAGCCTGAGAGCTGAAATATTTGTCTTTTTCCCTATGTTAATAAAAACAGTAAATGAGTGGGAATCACCATTGAGGTTATGATGCAAGTTATATGAATTCACAAAAATAAGACATCACAGGAGATGATTGTTGGAATGAACTACTATCCCATGATGCATTGCAAATTATATAATTTTATCAGTTAATGGCAATGTATACTAGTATGAAACAAAACAATGGGCTATATTACAAAATATTTAGATATATACAAATTTAAGTTGTTGAGATAATTTTAAACTGAGATTATAGGGAAGATCAACTGCCATTTAGCATGCACTTCAGGGAAGTGGAGGTCATAATTTCAATGGTAACAGGGACTTTTCTGATTTGTGGATCTTTCTTCAAAATTCATTGGTAGTGTAAGCATTAAAAAAAGAAGCTTAAATCACTTTGACTTGTTGCTTCATGGTAGGTTTGTTTTCAAAGGCTCATACATTATTGATAAAAATCAATTTCTCAATGGAGAATTTTTTTTTCTGTTACACTCTATTAATGTATTTTGGCACCTGCTCTGGGATGTTTTCCAGAGAGTCCTGGAAAACACTGTAGCCTATTATCAAAATATGTGTCATTAGTCTTGTAGTTAAAGAGAAACACAGTTTACCTGGAATTTCACTGGAAACTCCACAGACAGGAGGGCAGAGAAAGGCACACAGTGTTTTTTTAAATATATATCCAGGACACCGCTGTCTCATAAACAACATGACTCTCTTTATTACAGTATATCAAACACAGATAAAGGGATGTAATATTACTCTAGTGCCCCAAACGTGTCTCCACCCAACCTAATGTAATTTAGTTAAATACCTGACTTGACACATTTTCAAGGACATACACCCGAGACACATAACATCAAAATAACATCATAACACTGTATTATGTATGAGTGCATACTGTGACATTTGAATGACTTTTCAGTGGAAACTCAAGCTCTCAAACCTGTTTTTTTTGTTCTCAGTGATTTTTCATTCTTTGTGCTCAGGACTTCCCATCCCTCTTCACCTAAAGGTGAAGTGAGAGAGACCGCAAAAAAGAGAGAGAGAGACTCTCTCTTTTTCGCGGTCTCTCTCACTTCACCTTTAAAGGGAATATGTAATTGACAGATGCAGAGCTTTGTTGTACTCATCTGTGTCCTTAACCATTTAAAGCCTGAAATAACAGTCTGAAAAAACTGATTGAACCTATAGATAAAATATAAAAGCATAAGTTTTTGAGGAACATATATGATACATCAGGCTGTAATGGCTTATATAGGAGAATATGGAGCACATAATTATGGAGGGAAAAAAACCCACCTCAATTTTATTCAAAGGGCCCAAACTCAATAATATGCAATTTGGGGGACATTGAATATAAGCAGGTAAACAAGTTGCTTCATTCCAGTAAGTTTTCATCTTAAAATATTACTCATATAAAAATTATTCTTACATTTACTTCAAATCATTAAAGATTTCATAGTAAAAAGACACAAAATATCCAGATCGAGATGCATAAAATGTATTTCTATATTTAATTAATCTGTTTTATTATTAACAACAACCATACTTCTACTACTACTACTAATGATAATAATAACATTAATTGTATGTATTAAAAACGCAGAACATATTTTTTCACAATTATTAAATAGTATTGTTCAGTGCAGCCTACTTTCTGTCACACTGTTCTGTGTGGATTTTGGCCCAATTTTTTGGGAAAACTAGATTTTAGAATGAAACCATGCATCCCTGTGGACCTCTTCACACCAAATGCATGAATGTGCACTGCACTGATGCAGATAGGATGTAGGTCTTTTTGTTTGTTCACATTCTGAATATAATCAACTAATGAGATTTAAGATTTTTGACTTCAGAGTGGTGAATTAAATGTGAATAACCTGTGTGGCATCAGCTAGTGGGATTTTCTGCTGTTGCTGCCCTTGTGGTCAGCTGTGTCCAATCTGATTCTAGTTCACATTTAGCCTCAATTACATGTTTGACGGAACAACAAATGGTGGGAATCAAGACTAATCCTCAAGTGACATCAGTCCTGAAGCAGCAGACTGAAGCCAGCACACATGGCTTAGGACACATACCAGGATCGTTTAAACCCTTGATTTTTCTGTGCCACTTGGCAGACACTTTTCGTCCTGAATGGCATCTTGATTGCGATCTATAACAGTTCAACCTTGTAGTTTGTAGCTTAACCATTAGTCTGCCCCTATGTAATCTATTGCTTGTCTAAGTTACACTAACAGCTAATCAATCACTGACACCTTGTGTATTCCTTCAGTCATAAACAGGCTCACACAGAACCTGCAGATTATTTTGCATTATCTGAGCTGATTTTGAAAAAAAAAATCTGCAGAATGATAAAATGTGTTAAGCTGATATGAGGGTACTACATCGTCATTCATAGCTGAATGCATGATCAAATTAGCCAGATTTGATGGCGTTCTGTGTGGGTCTGGTCATGAGGTCATGTCTCACAACCAAGTCTCAAGTCAGACTTGTCATTACCGTTTAGATTGGATGAGGCTTTTTTTTTTTTTTCAAGGTGATCCCACAGGAGTCATAAGAGCTCAGAGCCAACAGCTGTGTCTAAGCACCTTAAGAATCAGCCATTTCATTTTTTTGAACTCCAGAGACATTAAACAGAATGTCATATCAGTGTGTAGCTGACATATTGAAACAGAGAGCATTAATCTGTGTGTGAGTGTGCATGTGTTTATGAGATAAGATAGACAGAGAGGGGGAGAGAGTATTAATCTGTTTGTGTGTAGAGCAGGTAAACAGACCAGCTGTGAGATGAGCGAGATGCTTTTCATACAGAGGCTTGATCCTCTGTTTATGTGGACGTGAGAAGAGTAGCAAGAGAACAGACTGCGTCAGTTCACCACTCTAAACATTACATCAGAAACATGGCATTGTGCACCTGTGTTTTTAGGGGGCACAAACAGCATTCTTGGCTGAGCCATGGCCAAAGAAAACAAAATATGTCTTAACAACTAAGAAGATCAGTGTCTGTAGTAGCATGCAAGGGGACCAAACCTATTGTGTATATGTGTGCATACATAAAAGCATTAAACACTATTTATTTGTATTAATAAACTAGCTGGTTTTGACAGGCAATGATCATGTATTTGGATAATTCACTTTGTGTTCCACGGGATAAAAAACATGAGAGTGGTTCAAATTTCATTTTCAGTTAAAAGCACATGATCTCTGTGTGTGTGTGTGTGTGTGTGTGACTGTGTGTGTATATACAGTTGAGCTCAAAAGTTTACATACCCCTTGCAGAATCTTTGAAAATGTGAATAATTTTAACAAAATAACATGCATTTTGTATGAACTCTCTTATTTTTTATTTAGTACTGTCCTGAGTAAGATATTTTACATATAATCCACAAGACAACATTTTTTTTTTGCTGAATTTATAAAAATGACCCCGTTTAAAAGTTTACATACCCTTGGTTCTTAATACTGTGTGTGGTTACCTGGATGATCCACGACTGTTTTTTTGTTTTGTGATGGTGTTCTTGAGTCTCTTGTTTGTTCTGAGCAGTTAAACTGAGCTCTGTTCTTCAGAAAAATCCTCCAGGTTTTGCAGAATCTTAAGTTTTCAAGCATTGTTTTGTATATTTGAACTAGGGTGGCCATACGTCCGGATTTTGGCCGGACAGTCCGGATTTTAAGCCCCTTGTCCGGCGTCCAGCGCAGCCTCAAGCTGGACACTCATTTGTCCTCCTTTTTGGAGTTGCGCTGAATCAGCCTAAAAAAACCCGCTCTAGAATCTTTATTAGGATGCAGCAGCATAGCGTCTAATGCCGTAAGATCTCTGGTCAAACAAACGATTGGCTGAAAGCGTTGTCAAATAAATATCTGATATATCATTGGTTAAAAACGTAAACAAGCCTCCACGTGCTAACTACGTCATATCATCACGTTAACATGCCGAAACGTCAGCCCTCGTTTAATCCGGAATGGACAAAAGAGCACGAATTTATAGCAAAAAGCTGTAGAGACGCTTTTCATGGATTTTGCACACTGTGTCGCTGTGAAGTGGACGTTAGTAGTCAAGGGAAAGCCGCCATTGACCGACATGCCAGCACGGAAAAACATAAAAGTAACCGACCGAATGCAACAAGATATGCAGCAGGCAGCCTGGATTTTGATGTTGAAAATGCTGTACTCAAGGTTTACAGCCATTTTAGCATGTCAGCAAGCAGAACAGCACAGTTGAAGGAATTCTGTGTGTTTGTGGAAGCGCTACGGCATGTCGTCACAAGGTGGTTGTCCCTGCTTCCATCTATTGACAGAATACTGAAGTATTGGAAGCCCCTGACCAGCTACTTTCAGAGTGAAGGTGAGGAGCAATGCTCCCAGTTTTTGTGGAAATGTTTTGGAGAGGAAAGCATTGAAGTGTCTGAGACATATTCTCTTTTCCTCAGTCACATTCTAAAAGTGTTCTCAGACACCATTGAAGTACTTGAGGCCAAATCGTTCAGCATAACTTGTGTGTTTAAGGTAATGACTGAACTGAAACAGAAACTTCTTTGGTTCTTTGGCTTTACTGTGAACAGCAAACTCAAGTAGCTACCCCCTTACCTGGCAAATAAATGTGTGGAGGATTTTCTTGGTTTCTATGAAAGAGCCAAGAAATACATAAGTGAAAGATATGACTTCTCTGAGAACAGCTTTCATAGCAAAGTGGCAAAGCTTGACCTCACAACTGCTGTGTCATATGAAGAATACAGTGATGCTGTCCAGGCCTGCAATCTGAAAGACATTGATATGGATGGACTGTACGAGGAATATGCCATGGTGAAAGCTTCCTTCACCTCTCCGAAAATGGAAGGTTGCCACAGTGAGGAGCGATTATCTGAAACTGTTTTCCAAAGCAGATGTACCACTTGTGAATCTCAGGAAGATCAGCGCCTATATTTTCTCCATCCCATGCAGCAATGCACACACAGAACGAGTCTTTTCAATGATGACATCTGCATGGAGAAGCGAGAGGAATCGTCTGGATGTGGACAGCGTCAAGGCTGAGCTCCAAGTTTGTGTCAATTTCACCTTTCCCTGCACAGATGTGTACAAGAAGTTCCTTGGAAACAAAAAACTCTTGGATGCAGCCAGGAAAGGGCACAAGTATTGCAGATAGACAATCAACTATTTGGTGAGTACACTAGTCTTATGTGTTCTATGTAGTCTTATGTGTGTTCCCTAATCTGATGCAGTTAGTTTACTGTGTATTGTATTTAATGAATATAGGCTACACTCATTTCCTGTAGGAAGCTCTTAAGCCAAATTGATTTCTAATGCAGCATTTTGATTTTATGAATGGGCTATATGAAATATAAATATGTATTGGGTTTAAAACAATACAGATTTTTGAAGGCTGATAACACTATTTTTGCTATGTTTTTATATGTACCACTTCCTGTTTTTATGTGTACCACAGGAGATGAACAAGCCCAGGGTCAATGGGTTGGTGGCCATGATGACCCTAGAGGTGCTGTTGTCGCCTGAGCTGCTGCAGAGGGTGAACTTCTTTGTTAAGAACTGAAATGTGTATTTATTTATTTTTCGCATTCATTATTTGTTTATGTATTTCTGTTATTTCAAGAAGTCCAGAAATGTTATGTTTTCTGGCACTGTGCCAGTCTGCCAGATTATTTATTTATTTATTTATTTTATTTCCAGAAGTCCAGAAATGTTATGTTTTCAGGCACTGTGCACTTTGCAAGACTTTTTTTGAAACAGACATCACAATGTCTTGAATAAATACAAATACTGTGAACAAACACATTTTTGCCTCTTCTGTTACACATAGGTCTACATCAAACCTTTTTTAACAGTTGTGTTTGAATCCCTGAGTTGTCCTCAGTGTGAAAAGACGGATCTCAAAATCAAACAGTCACTGCTGGAAAGGGTTCAAATATGCAAAGATGCTGGAAAACCAAATAATTTTTGGGACCTGGAGGATTTTTCTGAATAACAGAGCTCAGTTTAACTGCTCAGAACAAACAAGAGACTCATGAACAACCATCACAAAACAAAAAAACAAAAAACAAAAAAACATTCATGGATCATCCAGGTAACCACACACAGTATTAAGAATCAAGGGTTCCCAAACTTTTGAACGGAGATATTTTAATACTACTTTTTTGTCTTGTGGATTATATGTAAACATCTTTTATGTAAAATATCTTACTCAGGACAGTACTAAATAAAAAATAACATGCATTTTGTATGATCCAAATTATTCACATTTTCACAGATTCTGCAAGGGGTTCCCAAACTTTCGCATACCACTGTATATATATATACATATACAGTACTGTGCAAAAGTCTTAGGCAAAAAGGGTTTTAAACCAGTTATTTATATTTATTGCTGTAGTGCAAGTAAGAAATGTCAGTTTACATTTCCAAACATTATTGTTTAATAATCCAGTGAGATTTTTGAATACACAAGGAGTCTGACAACAGCCGTGCTCCACAAGAAGATCTGTTCTCCATCATTGAGTCTGTCTGTGATTACATGAAGAAACAGATGAAACTGAGACAAACTAAATCCAGAAGAACTGTGGCCGTGTCTCCAAGAAGCTTGAAGAAACCTTCCTGCAAAGATACAGTACTGTGAAGAGTTTAGGCACTTGTGTAAAAATGCTGTAAAGTGACGATGCTGCCAACCAGCTGTTGTCAGACTCCTTGTGTATTCAAAAATCTCACTGGATTATTACAACTAATTGCAAAATGAATGTTTGGAAATGTGAACTGATATTTCCTACTGATACACTACAGCAAGATATATAAATAACTGGCTTAAACCCTTTTTTGGGGGTGAAAATACTGACGTGCCTAAGACTTTTGCATAGTACTGTACATAATGCTTTTTACTAGTGGTTCAACGGATCACAAAACTCATGATTCGGATCATATTATGGTTTTTGTGACGCAGATCGGATAATTTTTTGGATCAGCAAGAAAAGAAAATGGGGGTGGGGGGTAACTTTGCTTTCCATTTAAAACTCACTTTAAGTACTCTGATACCACAGCAAAACTACTAACCTAACCAAAAAAGTTAAAACATTATTAAAGGCAAGTGGATATTCAGTAAAAAGAACAAATACACTAATTAAAAGCATAGATAAATATAATATAACAAAGTTACAAATAAAGAAAAGTCTAACTGTAGTATTCATTTCAGGTACAGAAGTTTAATAATTAAATGTAAAATAACACTATGTCCACTGTATAAATTGAATATAGATTAATCTTTGTTAAAGATTTGTTGTTTGATTAACAATGACAGACAACAGCAGATATTTATAGTCTGCGGTCACTTCAATACCTCACGCACGGGTCCAAAATAATGATACACATCCGATTACTTTTTCAACTCTCCGCGTTCACTTAAGACACAACCGACTGTGTTTACGAGAATATTTGATTGGGTATTTAAACATAATTTCTGAAATATCTGAAATGCGCCTCTCTCTGTGCACACGCTCTTCGAGTGAATCAACAATGATCTGTTTAAACTCTGCTTTTTACCCAAACGCTGGGTTGAGCCTGTTGGGACATTTTTTGAGTAATTTTTTTACAGTGTTGGGTAGATTTTGTGCTACCCAGCTGTTGGGTTAGTGACTGGGTCAACTGGGTCACACTCACACAAATGTTAAATGTAAAAAAACAGTACTTTATTTGGCACTAAAAAACAAATAAATGTTTTTTTTTTCAAAATGTTTGTCAAATAAGTTTAAATGTAGGTAATATATTATATTAGTGAATAAACACTTTATAAAATATGCTGAAAACTATATTCATCCAAAATGAAGAATGTATCATGTAAACACTGGTTATAGTGAATTTGACCAAATTTACGTTAATCTTTATTTATTTATTATTTGTTTATTTATTTTTTAAATTTCAGGAGCTTACAGAATCCGCTTGGCTCAAAAATCTGGGGGGGCACGGTTTGAATGGGCATAATACTTTTTATCATAAAAAGTGTGGACGCTTTACCAGGAGTCTGCCTTTGTTGTCTGGAATCCAATCTCCAGTCCACTTTTTCCCTTTTTTTGTACAAATTTGACAGCATTTCTTTCCTCCTCCCTCTCCTTTGCTTCAGTTTCTCCCTTTTTCATCCTCTCCCGCTGAGCTGTGTTTGTTCAGACGTTTGAGGCATTAACACAGAGCGTGGTGCTCAGGACACTTCAGTGAGGCCGGAACAGGAGGACTGCAGAATCCCTCAGTACGTAGATCAATAATCCACTGAGGTTTGAGAGACACTCCACAGCCTTTCCTTTAATGCATCACCATTTATTAGGGCTTCTGTTAGAACACTCCACACAACAAAGTTTCAATTGCTTTGGCTGTTTGTTTTCAAACTGTTCTTTGAATACAGGTGTCTTTGAAGGTTGGGAAAAAAGCCTGTTCTGTGGTGTTTTATCATCGCTGCAATGTCCTTTTAAATGGAGGCACCTGTGGAATACATAAGCAGTTGGACATTGTTATGCTCATAAGGCAGTTGATTGTTTTTTCTTTAAAGTCAAATTGAAAAAACAAAAAACAGACAGAACAAGAACAATGTGACAGAAGTCAAGACAGAACAATGGATATGTTTACATGCAGTTTCAGATTCTGATAGTTGTATGTACTTCAGATTTACATATTCATTTACATGTATTACATGTATTCCAAACTTTGAAACAGAGAACTCAGAAATGTAGAAAGCACTGTGATTATGTCACCAGAGCTACCGCGAACATAACTGTTTTTTCTCTTGATTTTATTTTATTTTTTTATATTTATTATATAATCATTCTCCTTCGCTGACCAGTTCATAAAATAAATAAACATAAGTCTATTTCATATATCTATTCGTTAGACATATGTAAACATACTAAACACAGCACTGTGCACACTTATTTTTTAAATCCAATTGAGAAAATAATTGGACTAAAATTTTCTTGTTAAACAGACTATTTAATATCTACACCATCCCTTTCAATTCGATCAAAGGAAAAGGAAACCCTTTTATTAGTTTTTAGCTTGTCCAAACAGGTATAGGAGGTTATTCAGCTAAACAAGGGGTTTTTAAAGTTTTTGATGACATGCATCTCCCAAATATTATAGTCTTTTTGCAAGCACACACACAAAAAAGTGTTTAAAAAAACTCTTTAATACTGAATGAGAAAAATATAATTTTTTTTAATATACATATTTATAAAAGGCTTCCAAAATTTACTTTTATATTGTTATTTTACTAAAGCAAATTACAAAAATATTACCTTAAACATTTTCCGGTAACACTTTACAATAAGGTTCATTTGTTAAAGGATTAGTCCACTTTTAAATAAACTTTTCCTGATAATTTACTCACCCCCATGTCATCCAAGATGTCCATGTCTTTCTTTCTTCAGTCGAAAAGAAATGAAAGTTTTTGATGAAAACATTCCCGGATGTTTTTCCGTATAGTGGACTTCAATGGGCATCAAACAGTTGAAGGTCAAAATTTCTTTCTCTGCAGCTTCAAATTGTTCTACACGATCCCAGACGAGAAATAATGGTCTTATCTAAAGAAACAATCACTCATTTTCTAAAAAAAATAAAATAATTTTTTATACCTTTTAACCAGAAATGCTCATCTTGAACTACCTCTCTTCTTCTTCTCTATTAGAATTCCAGCAGTGTAGACACTGCTAAGCGTATTACTGCCCTCCACAGGTCAAAGTTTGAATTGTTATATACTATTGAACTAGCACAGTGTTTCCACCTGATTAGGGTTATCAGCTCATTAGTAGTGACTCAAAGATCTAAAATGGGTGTGTCAGACAAAGGAGACATGCAAAATGTGCAGTGTTGGTGGGCCTCCAGGAATGTGGTTGGAACCACTGAACTAGCATATTGCATATAAAAATTAGTTCAAAACTTTGACCTGTGGAGGGCAGTAATACGCTTAGAAGTGTCTACACTGCTGGAATTCTAATAGAGAAGAAGAAGAGAGCTAGTTCAAGATGAGCATTTCTGGTTAAAATGTATAAAATTACATTTTTTTTTTTTAGAAAATGAGCGATGGTTTCTCTAGATAAGACCCTTATTCCTCGTCTGGGATCGTGTAGAACGTTTTGAAGCTGCAATGAAACTGTAATTTTGACCTTCAACCGTTTGGGCTCCATTGAAGTCCACTATATGGAGAAAAATCCTGGAATGTTTTCATCAAAAACTTTAATTTCTTTTCGACTGAATAAAGAAAGACATAGACATCTTGGATGACATGGGGGTGAGTAAATTATCAGGAAAAGTTTATTTAAAAGTGGACTAATCCTTTAACATCAGTTAAAGGTTTACTTCACCCAGAAATGAAAATTCTGTCATTAATTACTCACACTCATGTCGTTCCACACCCGTAAGACCTTTGTTCATCTTCAGAACACAAATTAAGATATTTTTTGATGAAATCCAAGAGGTTTTTTATCCCCCATAGTAAGCAATGTAATTATCACAATCAAGGTACAGAAAAGTAGTAAAGACATTGTTAAAATAGTCAATGTGACTACATTAGTTCAACTTTTATGTCATGAAGTGACGAGAATACTTTTTGTGCACAAAAACAAAACAAAAATAACGACTTTATTCAACAATTCTGTTATTATCTGGTCTAACCCTAACCAACAAAACAGTTCTGACGTAGAACAAGAAAGCGCAGCACTGTCTCTACACAACATAAAAATAGGAGACTGACAGGAGAGAGACGAAGTTGTTGAATATAGTCGTTATTTTTGTTTTGTTTTTGCGCACAAAAAGTATTCTTGTCGCTTCATAACATTAAGGTTGAACCACTGTAGTCACGTTGACTATTTCTTTGATGATTTCTTTACTACTTTACTAGACCTTGAATGTGGTAATTATGTTGCTTTCTATGGGGGATAAAAAAAACCTCTGATTTCATAAAAAATATCTTAATTTGTGTTCTGAAGATGAACGAAGGTCTTACGGGTGTGGAACGACATGAGGGTGAGTAATTAATGACAGAAATTTCATTTTTGGGTGAACTAACCCTTTAATGTATTAACTAACATGAACTAATCATGAGCAATACATTTTTGTTACTGTATTTGTTAATCTTTGTTAACATAAGTTAATAAAAAATGCAGCTATTCATTGTTTGTTCATGATAGTTCACAGTGCATTAAAGAATGAAGTTGTGTTTATGAATTAAACAGACTGCAAGTGTTTAAAAATGAAAATAGCGACGGCTCTTGTCTCCGTGAATACAGTAAGAAATGATGGTAACTTTAACCACATTTAACAGTACATAAGCAACATGCTAACGAAACATTTAGAAAGACAATTTACAAATTTCAGTAAAAATATCATGATATCATGGATCATGTTAGTTATTGTTGCTCCATCTGCCATTTTTGGCTATTGTCCTTGCTTGCTTACCTGCACAACGTCTGATGATTCAGCTGTGCTGCTCCAGACATTACTGCCTGCCCTTGTTTAATGCCTTGAACATGGGCTGGCATATGCAAATATTGGGGGCGTACATATTAATGATCCCGACTGTTACGTAACAGTCGGTGTTATGTTGAGATTCGCCTGTTCTTCTGAGGTCTTTTAAACAAATGAGATTTACATAAGAAGGAGGAAACAATGGTGTTTGAGACTCACTGTATGTCATTTCCATGTACTGAACTCTTGTTATTTAACTATGCCGAGGCAAATTAAATTTTCAATTCTATGGCACCTTTAACTAATAATAACTAATACAACTCTTGATTTTAATAATGTATTAGTAAATGTTGAAATTAACATTAACAAAGATTAATAAATGCTGTAGAAGTGCAGTTCATTCTTAGTTAATGTTAACTAATGTGGTTAACTAATGTTATCCAATGAACCTTACTGTAAAATGTTACCCATTTTTCAATAATATCTTACATAGGGCTAACTTTGAGAGCCCTAAAATACAATTTGGAAGAAAATAAAATCTCAGATTTCTCACAGACCTCCTAGAACACTCTCGTGACTCCCTGTGGATCAATTGATGTCAGTTTGAAAATTCCTGGACTAGACAACTTTGATGTTTCTTTGTTCTGCGTTTTTAAATTGCTATGTCAAGTTGTGTTTAAAATACATTCTGTTCCATTCAGTTTCTTTCTGTCTAATTGTTTAAAAAAGGAAGAGTTTCCATTGTGCTTTCTCAAACTGAACTGTGCTGTGTTGAAACAAATTGATATCTTATTGTACCTAAATTATAAGGACTGTTAACCGAGCAGGCCAAATTGACTACACCACCCCCACTTTTCTATGGGTAGGGGACACCAAAGAAATTTCTAATGCAGGCAGCTCAAATAAATGAACAAGAAGCCAGAGGACAAAAGGTTGACACTTTATTAAAAAATAAAAAACAATCCTTCTCCACAAATACACTGTTGTTGAAACTGTTGCTTACAAGCAATATGCTATGATTTGCTTTGCTGGGCCATGAGACGGAAACATCTCACTCGAGGGGAAAAGTGAACTTCAACACTCTCTACTCTCTGCTTTCTACGTACATCCAAAAATGATGTTGTCCCCAAATCCCCATCATCACAGGAATGGTCATTAAATTGCAGAAGCCAAGCCCAGTCATAAACACACGCAGCTCTTCCAACACGCCAGTGCAGGGGAGCAAAACACACTCGCTCGTTTGTCAAGGGGAAACGAGAACAAACTCCATTTCACCCAAGATCGCGAGTCTTTAAAAGTCACCTGCCCTATTACCTCAGTATTATGAAGCAAGGTCATGGATAATTACACTGTAACCAACCACATTTTGGCACATTTTGCTGAATTGTGATCAGTGTGAAATGATTCAAAACAAAAGGTCAAGTCGTGCAATTATTGTGATTTCATTATCGATCATCGCTGTTGCTTCTGAGTTCTCGTGTCCTCACGCCCTCACACCCATTTCTAATTCCCAGTGATTCCTGATGAGTGGTTGCTGGCACACTTGGCCTGGATTCTTGTCTCATTTATTATTCAGCAGATGCTGTGGCACACAGGGACAGAATCTGGATTAAGACTGAGCCCCAAAAATATCTCACAGCTACATTTGCATTCTTCACATTGGAGGCCCAGACCATCGTAACACAACACAAGAATCATAGTCACAGGCTGGATCCTCTATGTGAATGGGCGACAGTTCAGACTTTGGGATTTCAATACGTTTTGGCTTTGTGCCACAGTGAAGATTGAGGTTATCTGTATTGTATGCATGGTAATGTGTCATGTTGAGCGATTAGAGTATACAGACATGCTTGTCATCCTAAACCCATTAAGATAGCAGGTGTTTAATGAAAATTAGAAAGGACTGTTTTCAGATAATCCCTGTAATAATCCCAGATAATAATTAAGCCATACAATTCTATAAAAAAAAGCTCACGTCATTGTGAAAACCAGCCTCGAGACTGACTGTCTATTGCTTGGTTTATAAATCGTCTCTTTACGAATTCTTTGTAACTGTGTTCCTTATAGGAAATCATATTTGAGAGCAGTCATCTGGTGCAGTCAGAGCAGCTTCTCCAGAGCTGCTGCATGAGAACTGATGATGACATAGCTGTTTCACGATTGGCCAAGTTCTCTGATGACCGTGATAATGTGTGTTTCGTGTTTATTCTGACACCTTCAGTTCCACTGAAGCTCACAGATCTGTGTTTTTAAAACAGTGAAAATTCTTTTCATCTGAACTTAAAGGTGCTCTAAGCGATGTCACGCATTTTTAGGCCAAAACATTTTGTGTCACATACAGCAAACATCTCCTCACTATCCGCTAGCTGCCTGTCCCCTGAACACACTATAAAAAAACGCGGTCTCTGTAGTCGCCACAAGCTCCAAAAACGGACACAAAAACAAACTGGTGCAGCCTGGACCACGAAACATAATAAACATGCTCCAGCCAATAACCGACAAGAATGATTTTAAATGCGCGTTCATGACTGTTTCAGGAAGCACGGAGGGGAGGGGGAGGAGGAGGAGGAGGGAGGGTCTAGCTAGCCTCTGTTTTGTTTGACAACATTTCGAACATCAACAGGAAGTTACTCCACCCAGGATCGCTTAGAGCACCTTTAATGTTATATTGTGTAATGTTTATCAAAATAAAATTCATAAAAATGTAGACCCCACTTCATGGTATTTAAATAGTATAGGCTTATATTAAATTGAATTCTTATACATTCAGGAGCTGTATTAAGGAGTGCATAAAGTATTGAATGAAAAGTGTTTCTATTGCTTCATGAAAATGTCTAAAATGTAAATGTGTTTGACAGATATTGAATGTAATCCACTTCATCATCTGTGATAAAGTACTTAAAGGGTTAGTTCACCCAAAAATGAAAATCATGGAGTAATTTACTCACCCTCAAGCGATCCTAGGTGTATATGACTTTCTTCCTTCAGACGAATACAATCAGAGTTGTATTAAATAATGTCCTGGCTCTTCCAAGCCTTATAATGGCAGCAAATAGAGGATGAGATTTTGAAGCCCAAAAAAGTGCAACCATCTATCATAAAAGATATCCACTCAGATCTGGGGGAGTTAATAAAGGCATTCTGAAGCAAAGCGAAATATATCTATATTTAAAACTTTAAAAACTAAAATAACGGCCGTCTCCACATCCACTTACACCAAAAGAGTAACCCCTGACGCGATGTAGGAGTAGTGTAAGCTTTGACGCCTCTCGCTGTTCAAACAAATAAGGCTGTGCAACAAACTCAAGCTCCTCTTCTCTTATATTGAAATCCTCTGACATTTCTCTTTAAAAATTCTCACTTTAGACTTCAAATTTGTGACCGCTGTTTTGTTTTACTCTCTCCTCTGCACTTTTCCGTTTGTCAATACGTCATACATCAGGTCTGAGTTCACTCTTTTGCTGTAAATCGACGCAAACGGCCATCTGTTGGAAGCTTCAAAATCCTCTATCACTGCCATTATAAAGCTTGGAAGAGCCATGATATTATTTAATATAACTACGATTGTATTTGTCTGAAAGAAGAAAGCCGTACACACCTAGGATGGCTTGAGGGTGAGTAAATCATGGGGTAATTTTCATTTTTGGGTGACCTATCCCTTTAAACACCACATGAGCATCGCTATGGGATGCAGAAAGTATCCCGACTACAAGCGGTAAATCTTGCCAAACGGTTAAATCCAACCACAGCTGAAGTTGAGTACACCTAATGTCTGATGAAAAGGACCACAAGATTCCAGTCCCAAAGCATACAATGTGTCTGCTTTTTTCAATTATTAGGATTTTACAGTCATCAATTCCGAGTACTCTGGTCCTCATTCATAATTCCCAGTGAATCCAGATGAGTGGAAGCTGACACAGTTGGCCTGGATTCTTGTCGCATTAGTTTTTCAGTGATTGCTTAAATTGTTGTTTGTAGCATTTTATAATAGCTGTTTAATGGCAGCCAATTATGAGACACTCAGTTGAGTGGCAGTTGAGCTGAAGCTTTATTAAAATGTATTATTATTATTATTGTTATTATTATTATTATTTTATTTCTGTCTGAAGATTTTAGTGCTGAAAGAATCTTTGTTAATCAGCCTAGTAGGCATGGCCAAATATCATCCAAGCCTGACTGATATATCAGTCTGCCACTACTTTTTACAGCAATGCACAGTGTGCTAAACACTCTCTTCATAGCAAAAACCTCTATTAATTCATTCTCCTCAGAACGACTTTTTTCCTGTCCATGGTCTTGCCGAGTTCAGCATGAATTCTAGCCACAAAATGTTTACCACTACACTCAGTGACCCACATACACATACTTACACAGCTAAAGATTTGAAAAAAGAGCAGCAGTAGCAGATATTTGGCTGCAGGAAAGCAGAGAGGGGCTGTGAGGTGTTTTGGCAAGCTATTATGATGCTTAGATGTGAAATTGAGTTTGCCATCTGGGAGCAGTTCTCCTGGCCCACGTGGAATATCTTTGTCAGCTTTTTTTTTTCTCTTGTGTTATGATTGTGTAAAACTTTTGGAATATGTAATACTCTAGTCATATTCTAAAGTGGGACACAGAATTATTGATATGTAGGTACATGCGGAGCATATGCACACATAGGACGCATATGCGTGATGTAAACAGAGGTTTGAAGCAATGCATTAGTAATGAAAGAGAGAGAACAAAGAAAACAAGACAAAGTGAAACAGATGTTTACACACATTTCTATTTACAGCATTAAAATCTGCCCTTTGAATTTGAATCCAATAGGAACATTACATACAAACTGTAAATCTGACAAAGAAGAATCTTTCTGTTAATACAAGACTGCAAAATCCATTCCTGCAAAACAAATAATAATCATTTGCAAGTGAGTGTTCAGATAGATTGCACCGGCTTTCCTGGGTTTAAACCAAGGCGATATAGGCACAGACTCACAGTCCACTTCTCACTTATCAGTGGTTGTTTCATGGGATCATGACCACTTTTCGTTCCACTCGACCTTCCTATTGAGAATGAAATGTAACCTAGCGTGTAACTTTCTCTGAACAGCTCTCTGTGCTTTACCTTTCCGGCCCCTCTCACTTTGACTGCTGTTCGTCTGCACCTTAGAAATAGGGTAATTGGTCTCTCCATGAAAACTCTTCACCTGCCAAAGAATGAATGTGCATTGACTCCTAATATATATCACAAAGGTAGTTTCAGTTATGCATTTTAAAAACCCTGAACCGTACAGTCATATGAGACCATCAATATTTTTTTGTTTTTAGTTTAATTTGAGTGTGTGTACAATACCGTCCAAGGTAACACTTTATTTCAGTAGTCCACTTTAGACATTCTACTAACTTGTCAACTAGCAGTCATTAGAGTATTAGTAGACTGTCTGCTTAATATCTGTTAACACTTTATTTTGATGGTCCTTCAACAGACATTCTACTGACTATAACTTTGCAAGTACGTGTAAACTTATTCTACTAACCCGAACCCTATCCTAAAAGAGTCTACTCTAATGAGAGTTAGTTGATATGTAGATGCAAAGTTACTTATAGTTAGTCGTATGTCTAAAGTTGACTTTCAAAATAAAGTGTAACCCCATTCAAAAGTTCTTTAAATAAATTAAAACTTTTATTTAATAAGCATTAAATTGACCAAAGTGACAGTAGACACATTTATAGTGTTACAAAAGATCTTTATTTCAAATAAATGCTGTTCTGAATTTTCTATTCACCAAAGAATCCTAAAAAAAAGTATTATGGTTTCCACAAAAATATTAAGTAGCACAACTGTTTTCAACAAAGATGATGATTGGAAATGTTTTTTGAGCAGCAAATCATCATATCAGAATGATTTCTGAAGGATCATGTGACACTGAAGACTGGAGTAATGATGCTGAAAATTCAGCTTTACTATCACAAGAATGAATTACATTTAAAAAAAAATTTAAAATAGAACATTTATTTTAAATTGCAATAAAATTTCACTGATTTTACTGATTTTTTATTTTTTTTAATCAAATGAATGCAGACTTGGTGAGCATAAGAGGCATCTGGTGTCTAAACTGCTGTTTTGAAATTTTGACTTTAATCTGAGACTGCCAAGGATAAATAATGAATGAGTTAAAAATGGAGAAATTTAAAAAATATTAAGATTTTTTTTTTCTTTTTCTAATCTTCACTGAGGGACATGCACATTATATTACATTTATTTAGAAAGAGCTCATCACATACAGCTGCTTGTGATTGAGAAATGCACTTGAGAAAAGTCAAAAATTTTTATGCTATATTTTTTATTTTTTGGCAGTCAAATTGTTGTCATCANATGATGATTGGAAATGTTTTTTGAGCAGCAAATCATCATATCAGATTGATTTCTGAAGGATCATGTGACACTGAAGACTGGAGTAATGATGCTGAAAATTCAGCTTTACTATCACAAGAATGGAATTACATTTAAAAATAGTTTAAAATAGTTAATAATTTCAAAATAGTACTGTTTTACTGATTATTTTTATTTTTATCAAATGAATGCAGACTTGGTGAGCATAAGAGGCATCTGGTGTCTAAACTGCTGTTTTGAAATTTTGACTTTAATCTGAGACTGCCCAGGATAAATAATGAATGAGTTAAAAATGGAGAAATTTAAAAAATAATAAGATTTTTTTTTTCTTTTTCTAATCTTCACAGAGGGACATGCACATTATATTACATTTATTTAGAAAGAGCTCATCACATACAGCTGCTTGTGATTGAGAAATGCACTTGAGAAAAGTCAAAAATTTTTATGCTATATTTTTTATTTTTTGGCAGTCAAATTGTTGTCATCAAAATTTCACAAAGACAAAAAAAAAGTCAATACGTAGCGATTTCAAACCAGACAGCTTTCTGTTGGTCAATGTGGTGAATACATGTAAGCAACACTGAACCTAATTTGTGAAATCTGATTTTGCCAGTAAAAATTTCCAGAATAAAGCTAAATGAAATGCAGTCCTTAAAGGCCCACTGAAGTGTCTTGGAATGTGCAGCATTATTCAGTGTGTTGATGTAATTTCAGCTGAAACAGGAAGACAGGGCGATATATCGAACAGCTCCGCCCCTTTTTTTAAATAGCCAATAGCGTTTTGTTTATACCACAGCTCGGCCAGAGCCGTTAAACTCGGTAAAACCTCTGTTCCTTCTAATCTCTAAACGTTTCTCCTCCTAATGCCCTCTATATCACTTTAAAATACAGGATTCTGTGATGTCATGAAAATCCGTGATCCATTTTAGCGGAAGTGAGAGACTGTAGGTTTTGAATGCTTATATCTCCTAAATGCACATTTTGTCATTGGAACACACCATCTTATTCATAACCTTAAAGCTAAAAAACTAAAATTTTGATTTAAGGGGGACTTTAACATAGTGATTGCCTCCAAATGCAGGACTATATGAGTACAAATGCTACAACTGCTATTACGAAATGTTCTATTTTTTTATTACTGTATTCAAATAATCTGTATATGAAACCTTTTCCTGACTGGTTTATGATAATGCAACTAATGTGTAGAGAAATAAGACTTTGGAATGGGTTGCATCAGTAAAAAAATTTTTTTCATGTTTATGTTCAAATTTGTATTTGAACTATAAATCTTCAAAATCAATTTACCCCTTGAAATATCAGCATGTGTGTCAGCGCCACTGATGTTTTGTTTTTTTTTATTCTATTTTTGTCCAGTTATATTTCTGTGGCCTTTTGTTATTGGTAAAATTATTTTAAATAATTTTTGTTGTATTCGGTTTATCTCATTTCATATCTCATTTAAATTTTTCCCTTTAGAGGACAACTTGAGTAAGAAGTGGCACAGCTTATCCCACCCTCCCCCATGCCATGCACCCCGGTGAGAAACACAGTCAGCGACACTCTTCAAATATTCACCACACACTCATTCAAGGGATCTGAACAAAGATCTGCTCATCAGGTGGAAGGAGATGCTAATTTACTGTAATTTACTGTGAAATGAGTTGGATGACCTCCCAGGAGAGAGCAGACTGTTTATTACAGTGAGAGAAAGAGAAGTATTGAGCAGCTAAAGATCGGTCCCATCTGAATATTTGTTTACAGGTAAAGCCAATTGAACACCCACGACTATTTATTCAAATCCCCGCTTATTTGCATTCTGTCTTTTTTTCCTACGCCTTTGTGGAGATTTGTCATCTCCACACCTGTGCCTTATTTGTTTTCGCTTTCTCGCTCACCATCTTTCATCTTGTGGTAATGTGATGATTTTAGATTACACTTCGGAACTTATTTGGACAGTCCTATACCTCCAAAATGACTTTCCATGCTGATTGGTCGAGGCTGACATGTTTGCAAGGAAATACGTGACCTGATCTCAGTTCATCAGACTCGGCTGAGAGAGCGAGGCATCAATCGCTCCTTCTAGATTGATTGAGAGTGGCCACTTCAGAGGTGCCAAGGCGTAAAGATTTGGTCTTCTAGCCTGATTAACTGCTTTTCCAGTGTAATTTGCATAAGCAGGGGCCACTGCAGTGTCTGGAGCCATAGTGATATTTTTTTTGAGGAATCTGTCAGTGGCACTGACACACTTAGCCATTCCGGTGCAATGGCTTCTTTTGCAAACTAAGACAGCGGCTCCATCAAGGGGCCCCATTTAGAGCTGCTAATGTAATCAAATTCATCCAATGACAATGCCTGCAAACATTTCACTAGGCACATGCATATGAATGAACATTATGCAAAGAGAGCACTTGAGGCCAGCTGTTGAAAAATGTGTTTTTTCTTAAAAATGGTCCTCCTCTCTCGTCTTCTCATTTGTTGAGTATCTCTGAGAAACAAATGTAAATACGCGTAGCTTGAAGTAAAGTCTGATCTCCTCTTGTGGTTTTTACTAGGCTGAGTGATATCGTATTCTTTTTGATATATTACATTCTCAACCCTCACCTCATTAAGTGTCAACTCATCCCACCATCATCCCACAATCCTTAGTGATTTTCTGTTCTTGTCTGGTTTAGATTCCTGCATCTCCTACCCAGGGCGAATCGGTTTTGGGCTGAGTGGTTTTGGCTGCTTGCCATTCGTTGTTTGATGAACGTCTCTGCTCACTGTAGGATGGGCTTCAGACACTGTGAACTAACCAAACAGGAAACAAGTTGTTTACTCAGCAACACCGCCTCAGGAGCATTAATTATGAGCATAGGTGATGAGACATGGAGCTCGCCTGCTGGGATGCTTGGTTGTGCCGCCTGTTGCGTTGGCTGTGTTCACCGCCGGAACCATTGATCTTCAATAGTTAATCATGACTATAGGCTTGTAGGAGCTGGCAAGACAGGCATGGCATGGCAGTATTGCTCTGAGATATTTATGGACTGCATAAACATAATTATTGCAGCTCACTATATTTAGTATTACTGTTATCAAAGTTCCTTTCAAAGGAAGTCATTTCACTCAGCAGTCATATTTGCAGTGCCTAATTCACTCCTACATACTTCAAAGGGGAATTACCAAAAACTGTTTGCCGAACTCACATAAATAACATATTTCACATTAGCAACAAAATCTGACATGAACTGCCACAATAAATGTTTGTTACGCTCAAATAGTGTTAAAAAATTGTAATGGGATTGGTCCAGCCAATGCACATGTGCAGTCCCAATGCATCTTAGAACTGTAATTCTAAGATGCGGCAGCCGCAGTGACAAGATATCTTTACCAATTGACCCTTATTTAAACAAATTACTTCGTTTGAAAGTAATTAGTTACATTACAATATTACTGTCTCTGAATTGTAACAAGTTACACTATTTTTGCATTACTTTTGTGTTACTTTCACTAAAATAACCAACAAGTATGACGGCATAAAATGCTAAAATGTAGTTTATTGCTACTCATTATACATCCAGTGGAGGGCGATGTCTTGCGGTGTTGGTAAAAAATAAAACTAACACCATTTAATTTCGAATTAAAATGTGTTGTTGTAACTTGCGTTACTGAGATTGAGTACAAACGAGTATAATATTACCCACATTTTATTAGTAATGTGTTATATTAGCCGCAGTGACAAGATATCTGGGCAGTCGTGGCCTAATGGATAGAGAGTCGGACTTGTAACCCAAAAGGTCATGGGTTCGAGTCTCAGGTCCGGCAGGGATTGTCGGTGAGGGGAGTGAATGTCCAGCGCTCTCCCCACCTTCAATACCACGACTGAGGTGAGACCCTTGAGCAAGGCACCGTACCCCCAACTGCTCCCCGGGCGCCACAGCAATGGCTGCCCACTGCTCCGGGTGTGTGTTCACGGTGTGTGTGTTCACTGCTGTGTGTGTGCACTTGGATGGGTTAAATGCAGAGCACAAATTCCGAGTATAGGTCACCATACTTGGCCACATGTCACTTCACTTTCACTTTCATATTACTGTGTTACAGAAAAAAGTAATATATTACTGTAATATAATTACTTTTGTAATGTGTTACTCCCAACACTGGAAACAAAGTCTCAGCTTTAAAATGTAGTTATTTTTTAAGAAATTCAAACAATGAATACCATTTTGTGGCTCTTTAATGTGTTTAATCTACTAACTCTCCTTTAATCTACTAACTCTCCTGTCTGGTTTGTTTTGTCGGACAAAATGGTGGATTCAGCATTATGATTGTTCAGATCGCCTGTCAATCAAACGCCCGGCAAAGGGTGGATTGGTGATGGACTCTTTTATTTAGAAGGCGGAACTTATTTCACATATTGGGCATTGCAGTTTATCCTTTTTCATATTAATATGGGTGAAACATCTTGGTATATAAACAGTCTTTGGTGTTATGTAGAGTGCCATTTAAACTTATAAGGTTCTTGCACATTCTTGGAAAGATTGTCAATTCAGATATTTGGTACTTGTGTAGAGCCTTAGAAAGGGGTTATTATACTTTTATTTAATGTTATTTAGGTGTTTTTCCACATGATAGAATAGTTTTCTGTTCAGAAGTGTCATGGCCATTCAAATGACATGTTTGAAGCCAATTGAATTTCGAATGCGACAAAAAAAGAAAAGAAAGTTTGTCCCAAACACCATGGCAGAAATCTGCCATTCACATGTATAAATTTGGTTAGTCCAATCAAGTCACTTTTTCCACAGATGATTTGCTTTAAACCAGAACATTTTGTCTCTGACACTTATATCATTATTATTATTATTTTTTTTTTTACAGTGAATACACAAGGAGTTATCAATTTTAGTAGCTAATTACTTGAAGCCTCTATATTTGAATATAAAATGTAAAAACACATTTGATACGCTCCAACTATTTGCTAAAAAAAAAAGAAAGCTTGCTCCAACTATTTGCTAAAAAAAAAAGAAAGCTTCCTATAACCGACTGGTGGTCAGTTTGTGTATAATCTTTTTTATTAATATTTTATTATTATTATTTTTTTTACTTTGACTTTATTTATAGTGATAAATTAGTATTGTGGTTAAATATTCATTTAGTTATCACCAAAGCTCTCTCTATTTGTTGTAGATCATTTCAGGAGATTCCGTGGAACGCAAATGCTATAGCTTATAAAGCAGCAAGGCAACAAGGCATCTGTCTAAGCAAAATGAAATCTGTCAACTCTGAATGGCCCAAAATCTGATGACTGTTGCTGACAAGCACAAATGGCGTTAAAGTCAGGTAATTAAATTTGGCCATTAGGTCAAGACTTGAATCTGGGTCTCTTTGCATTGTAAATTACAACTGTACCACATGAATAACACATCTTATACTTTTTTTTAAAAAGAACTACTAAGTTCTTAAAAAGTTGTTTTATTTTCTTTGGACACGTGTTACCTCGCCTCAGGCACCAAGTGAGCCAGGATTAAAGCTCTTGCCCTCTCAAAAAATGTAGATGCATGATGCCCTTGTCAGTTTCTGCCTCAGATATTGCTTTAGAAATGCGTCTTCACCTCAAGACCTCAGACTGAAATGGTCTTTTTTGATCATTTTGATTTAGACCACGAGAGAAATTTTTCGTTTTGAGGGGAGACATCCTAGTGTCTGCTTCTGTCATTTTCTGTTTAGTGGCAGAGTATTGTGAAGGGTTTGGAGCTCTGTGTAATCGATTGTGTTGTCACATTGTGTTTAACATGGCCTCAGTTTTGTTGTGGTGCCTCCTGTGATGTTCTGTGGCTTCTTTTGTATATGTACGTTTGTTTAAATGCTATGCTTGCCTTCTGTGTTGACAGTTGTGCTTATAGTATTTATCAGTCATATATACGATTTCTCATTTCAGTATCAGACTTCAGTGCAAAGCAGACGGCTCTTACTATAGACAAACTGTACACAGTGAAGTGATGGATTTTCCTGACTAAAACATGCTGTATATCACAGATTTATACAAATAAAGAATGGTATTTGTACTCTTTTATGCCAGTTAACATACAGTTAAACATTTTGGGGTTGTTAATATTACAAATATTATTACAACTTGAAACAACTGTTTCTGTTTGAAAATATTTTAAAATATAATTTCTTTCAGTAATCAAAGCTGGATTTTCAGCATCATTACTCCAGTCTTCAGTCACATGATCCTTCAGAAATCATAATAATATGCTGATTTGCTGCTCAAGAAACATTTCTTATTATTATCACTGTTGAAAACAGTTGTGCCGCTTAATTTTTTGTGGAAACCGTGATGCTTTTTTTAGGATTATTTGATAAATAGAAAATCACTTTTGATGAATTTAATGCATCCTTGCTGAATAAAAGTATTATTATTATTATTATTATTAATTTATTTATTTTTTAATAAGATAAAATAATATATAGCTACTGTGTTCCAAATTATTATGCAAGTGACATATCAGTAGGATTTTGGAACAGTAAACATTCAGATTTTAGATTTTCAAAGAAAGTGTTTATATGTTTTATTCCTCGTATCTTTTTAGATAACTGGTTTCAATCTAAGATAAGTTTGTTAAATAGTTTGCCAAGTCTTTTTAGGTAAATTGGTTGTTCCACATTATTAAACAAGGCACAGTTCTCATGCAATATGGGGAGGAAGAAAGATCTTTCTGAAGATGAAAAGCATGAAATGCAGTATCTTGCAAAAGGAATACAAAAAAACCCTAATATTTTGCTGTCAAAAGATTTGTGAGTGATTTAGGGCACAGAACTCAGATAAAGGCTAATTTAGCAAAGTTTCTGTCAAACAAATTAATTGTATTAAAAGGGCAGCTGTAAAATAAAAAATAAAAAAATCTACTGTTGAGCAACAAACCGGTATTTGAAGCTGCTGCTGTCTCTGGAGTCAAACCTCTCCATGGAGGCTGGCAGTTGTGTGTAAAGTTGCATTTCAGCCTCTCGAACCAAAGCTCACAAAGAGAAATGTTTACAATGCGTTTAGAAATACATTTTCAAACATGGTGTTGTCCTGCATGAAAATCATCATTATTTTAGAAGGCACTATCCTTCTTTTTATATTATAGCAGAAAATGGTCAGTTATAAACTCCACATATCTTGCAGAAGTCATTCTGACACCCTCAGGCACTGTTTACACTAGTGCATTTTCCTTTTAAAACGGCGTTTTAAAATGAAAATGATCCTCGAAAACGCCGGCGTAGTGTAAATGACAGGCATAACTGTAGCAAAACGTATGCGTTTTAAAACGAAAACGCAATACTGTAAACGGGGCCTCAGAGACCCTAGAAGGGACCTTTCATCTCACTTCCCAATATTCTAACCCAAAACATCAACCGCAAAGCTCCTTGCTGACATCGCGGTCTTGTTGGAATGGGGTGGCCTTTCACCAGCCATCCACAAATCCATTCATCTGGACCATTTATTGTAGTACGCCATTCGTCAGTGAATAAAATTATTTAAAAAAAGTATGTATTTCAACACACACTGTAAAAGTTTCTCTTTGTGAGCTTTGGTTCAGGGGGGCTGAAATGCAACTTTGCACACAACTGCCAGCCTGCATGTAGAGGTTCTTGAGACTCCAGAGACACCAGCAGCTTCAAATACCTGTTTGCTGCTCAAAAGTAGCTTTTTTACAGCTTCCTTTTTAATACAATACATTTGACAGAAACTTTCCTTAATAATGATTTATCTGACTGAGTTCTTCTCTCCTCTAAATCACTCACAGATCTTTTGACAGTTCGATAATCTCTATTCAGTTTTCACAAAATATTACTTGTTTTCATCCCTTTTGCAAGACATTGCACCTTTTCATGCTTTTCATCTTCAGAAAGATCTATCTTCCTCCCATATTGCATGAGAACTGTGGCAGGCTTAATGATGTGGAACAACCTCTTTAAGTAGGTTTCATATTTAGCTAAGAAGACCTGGCAAACTATTTAACAAACCTGTCTGAGATATCAGTTACCTAAAAAGATTTGAGAAATAAAACAAACAAACACTTTAGTTGAAAAACTAAAATCTGAATGTTTACTGAAATCCTATGGTGATATGTCACTTGGATAATAATTTGGAACACCGTATATATTAATGTCCCCAAACTTCTGAAAGGTATTGTTTAACAGAATTGATTACTGAAATATGACATAGACATTTCTCAACACACTTTGCGAGCTCCACCCCTCTATCAGTTACATACTGTAGATTCTGTCCATTTAACAAAGAACGCATTACTTTGCATCCTCTGTCTAAATTACAATCATTATGTTGCCCAGGAGAGTTTCAGTTTCAGATCAGTCAGAGATATGATCATCAGGGATGATCATTTTTAATTAGGATCCATTTAGTGACTGTACTCATACATTATGTATGCATTTTTAATCGCTGTAAACAGCATGACTGGTTAAACCACAAGGGCATGACAGAGATTGCAGTATCACTGGAATAAGGAGTTATTGCTGTTAGTAAGGGGGGTCGGACCCCTCCCAAGCCCCCTTATTAGCTTATTTAAAAAACAAGAACATGCTGTCCTGAGGTGACAAGAAGCATTGAGCACTCCAGCACTTTAGCAAGACATGCATATAAACATAGAAAATTAAGAGATCAGACAACTTAAAAGATGAAGGCAACAGTTTGCATGGCTTTTTTCAGTTCAGTCCATTTATTTAATAGTTGTAAACATCTTGAATGTCAAGTCTCCATGACTTCCTGTATAATCTGCCATCATTATACATTTTTAGCATCTCAGAAAGGATTTTTTATATACAAGACAATGTGTTGCTAAACATGACAACAAGATCAACGACAGTGGTGTAAAGAAATCTGGCTTACAGTCAAACAACGCAACCATATTAATTATTCATGCCCCAGTGCATGCTGGGAAAGGGAAATGGGAGTGAACCATAAAACAATTTTTTCAATTATTAATCCATCTCACCTGCGGTGCTTGCTGAAGTTTATTACAATAGAAGAGTGACATTGAGGTGCATGACTTGAGTGCTTGTAAGTAAATCTTTGGTTATTTTCAAATTTATTTCCTTGATTTAAAAGTCATTTTTATTATCAGGCCCATATAGAATTTGTGGAATTTTACTTGCACTAATTTTTGTGAATAATCTGTGAATTCCAACGTAGTAGAATGCTTTAAATGGCCCCGAGAGTACTAACTGAAAGTGTAATTAAACACTCCAGAGATGGGACGTGTATCACTTTGTGAATGACGGCTGTTCCAATTCTGCAGATTCTCTGTGGGTCTGTTTATTGTATCAGAGGACTGTGTCACACGTTTATGAAGTCGTGGGAACACATTGAGTGGATGTGTATTTCCCTCAGAGGGAATGACCTACATTTGACAAACTCAATCAGTCTGTCTCAAACATTACACTGTACTTTTCCTATCACCGTAACCGAGTGAACAAGTCTACTTTGCCGTAAGTTAGTAATGCCAACTCGGATCAATTCAGTGGACAAATTTACTCAAGCTTACATTTGCTGTGTGTGTGTATGGAGAGGAACAGAAAACTCGTCCCAATTCATTGTCTGTATGCAGTGTTACATCATAGCTCTAACCTTAACCCTGAAATTAAAGGACAGTCACTGGTTAATAGGAAGTTAAAAGGATAGTTCACACAAAAATGCAAATTCTGTTTTCATTTACTCACACTCATGTCATTCCTCTTTGGAACACAAATTGAGATATTTTTAATGTTCTTTCATCATTTTTCTCCATCAATTGAAAGTCTACACAACCAAAATTTTCACCCTTCAAAAAGTTCATTAAGACATCATAAAAGCAAAGACTATAGATATAGAAAGACGGTTCACTCCTATTAATTACGAATGGGAGAAACTGCAATGCGCAATATGGTGGAATACGTCCCGCCTTCTAAGTAAAAGAGCCAACCGCTGATTGAAAAAGTCATTTCGTCACTGCAGCAGCCATTAGAAGCTCTGGTTCCCATAGAAACCTGAGACTCGCGCTTTAGGACTGCACATGCGCATTGGCTCGTCTAGCCTGAAAAAAAACTTTTTAATGCTATTTGAGCATAAGAAACAGCATTTATTGGACAGTTCGTGTCAGACTTTGTTGCTGATTTAAAATATGTTATTTAATTGTGAGTTCGTCAAGCAGTTTTTGAGATTTCAGGATTCCCCCATTCAAATAGATAGGACTTGATCTTGGATGCCCTAAATAGCTGCCCGGAGGCGTTGCAAATATAGCCGCCGAGTGAACAGACTTTCCTTGAAAGGGACTTCGATAAAAGTAATCCATATGAATCGAACAGTTCAATCCAAGTCTTCTGAAGACAGATTTAATTGAGGCGTTTATTCACATAGAAACATTGATCAAAAAGATCAGACAAAATGATGAAAGAATATTAAAAATATAAGAATTTTTAGAAAATGACCAAATGTTTTGCCAGACAAGACCCTTATTCCTCGGCTGGGATCGTGTAGAGCCCTTTGAAGCTGCATTGAAACTACAATTTTGACCTTCAACCCTTTGTACCCTGATGAAGTCCACTATATGGAGAAAAATCCTGGAATGTTTTCCTCAAAAACCTTTATTTCTTTTCGACTGAAGAAAGAAAGAGATAAACATCTTGGATGACATGGGGGTGAGTAAATTATCAGGAAATTTGAATTCTGAAGTGAACTAATCCTTTATGCAACATTTACTTAGACTTATATAGTTAATATAGAGTTATATATAGAAATTGAATGTGTTATTTTTTTTCCTTTCATATTGCAACTATTACACCAACTAATGCATTTCAAAATAACAACTTATATAAGATTAGAGCTGCAAGATTAATTGTAAAAAGGTCACGATCTCGATTCAAACACCCACGCAATCTTATTTTATTAATGACAACGATTCGCCCATGTCTATTAAACCTTTGTCAAAATCATATCGTAACATTCAAATCTGTGTTCGTGCTGCTGCACTGATCCAGAGAGAGCAGTTTTGCACCTCACAGTAGTTATTTCTGTTACAAATATTCAAATTATCACAGAAGTACTGAGATAAAAGTTTAAAGTTAGAAAATTAACACTGATGTCTACAATAGCGATAAAAATAGAGCAAACCACCTTTTGAAACTAACTTGGCGCTTCAAATAATGGTTGTATCAATTACATCTTACATCAGGTGACTGTTAAAAAATGTATTTGTCTTCATTATCATTCATTCAAAAGATCCGTTCAAAAACACTGATTCATCCAGTAATTGAACAAGCATTTATTAATGAGTCATTAAATTAATGACTATGCCTAAATTAATGCCTAATAATTTTTTTAAATAATTCATTAAAATAATTAAGCATTTTTTTCCAGCAATTAGAGTCCAGCAATTAATATTTTGTCAGAACCTCTAGTAAACAGCATGTTATTTTGTTTAGTTGTTTATTCAGTATTGTGGGAGAATCGTGATCTCTATTTGAAACCAAACAATCATGATTCTCATTTTATCCACAATTGTGCAGCTCTACTAGAGACAGTAAAATGCATAAAGATGAATGAACTGAATTTTCTGTTGTATGTTTAACTAGAGTTAATTAGCATAAGACTAATATCAAAAGTTACTGTACCTTAGCTCAACCAATAAAGGTACAGGTAGTGCATTTTGAAATATGCTAAATATGTAAAAAAACAAACAAAAAAAAATCTTTGCACCTGTCTATCACAGCGAATATGTTCTTTTTGATGAAATCCAAATGCATAGATAGGGTAGATTAATTTGGCCTTCAACTTGCTGACCATTTTCAATCAAAGAAAGTCTGAAATGAAAAAGTAAGTTGTAAAAATAAAGACTCTGAAGTGCAGTTCACTGCAGTCAGAGCTGCAGTTATCAATGATATTACAGCTCTGATTGCATGACAGTGTCTTTCTTTTATCATCTGATTGAGTTTTTTTTTTTTTTTTTTCAAATTGGAAATGCTTTTTGCAAGCATATTCCATTATCTGTTCCTGTGACACCAATTCTGAAACAGTTAAATGAGATGCAAGTGAATGAACAGTTTGCAGCACATGAATGTTCAAAGTTGATCTATTTCTCATTGTCTGAATATTCAAATCATTGCAGTACCTTTTTTTGCTCCAGGATATGTAACTTCACTGGCTGCCATTCAACAATTTATGGATGTGGATCCATGAAATTGCACTTCGGGCTTTTAAGGTAAATTTGATTGAACAGCAGCACATGCAAATGAGAAAATATCCAACTCATATTCTGCAAATTTTAGTCATTTTATAGCGAGTTTTGTAAAAGCAAAAACCTTTTCAGGTCAATGCTGTTGTGCAAACAAACCTCATTATTACCACTATGACTACTTATCTTCATATTTTAGACCGAATACTAGACAAACGTTTCATTCTCAGATTAACCCTCAGCTTTGAAAGACTTTCTTGAATGAATCGAGATCAAAGTGATGGAAAAAAGGGGAAAGAAGTCACACATAATAAGGATGCTGTACCAAAGCAGTCAGAAATCCCTTTTGTATAATAAGTACGTAAATGTGTGTGCAGGTCTCATTGGTTCGCGGGGGTAAAGCCTGCTTGAAGGCAGTGTAACTCAGACAGTGTTGTCCTTTATTCCCTATTAATGATGACAGGCCTTAACCCTGGTACATTATTACTGAAACCCTGTCTCTCTATATCAGTAACCTTTAAAAGAGAGGCAGGCTGAGGATAAGAGAGATGAACTGAACAATTTTATAATGAAATTTAATTTATTTTCTCTGAAAATGAGGCTGTCCCTTGTCCTTATGTAAAGAGCACGTCTCTGTGTGTGTGTGTGTGTGTGCGTGCTCTTGAAGCAGCACTTGAAGATGATGGCTCTCTGAACCTTTTAGGAACTCAGACAATTTCAAACAACTTTCCTCCCAATATCTCACCATCAAATAATAACCTTGGTCTGGCTGAGATTGTGATCCTCTCCATTGTGTGGGTATATTTGTGATTGTTTTTGTCTGCATGTACCTCTTTTTTTGTGTTTGTTTATGTGTTTGTGTGTGTGTGTGTGTGCAAACATGATTTTGCAGCTACAAAATAAGCTTTACTTTCACAAAAGCTTCTGTTCACATTTTTAGACTCGTAAACATATATACATACAATCACACAAGCACAAATACTCTCTCTACAGCCAGGTTAGGTAATAGTCCTCTAGTTTTTATGTGAATGTAATTGGGGAACTGTCTTTTGTGCCTGTTATAGTAAATTTCACTCTCCTGTTTGCCTATTTAATGTTATTTTGTGCTGTGCTGGCTGATACATTGTGAACTTTTTTGATGAAAAATACTAATACTGCTCTATATTTTCACATATAAACACCCATTTAAAAGTGCTTTTAGTAGTTTTTTTTTAGCTATTCTTTGTGTACTTCAAGTACCAATACCACAATGGTGGATCAGCATGATCGTCTCTTGAGTTTTATGTAAATTACACTCATATTAGGCGGTGTGTCCACCAAAGCATTTTTTTCCAGCGGCTAGCGTACTTTTCCAATTGTTTTCAATGGGAGCGGTGCGTTTTTTTAAACGGCAGTAGCGTAACGAGCCGCTGAGTGTCTTTTTCACGCTCAAGTGCTGAGCGCTCGCCGTTTTTTACTGGTCACCTCGAGTTGAAGAATGTTCAACTTTGAGTAAAACGCTGTGCTCATCACTGTCACTTTTTAGCCAGCCGTCCAATCAGAGTGGAGGGGGGGACAAATACAACACCGGCCAACTGTCACAACATTCTTGCTGTACAACGACATCAACAGGCAGAGAACGGAACAAAATGGATGAGAAATTAATATTGCTGGTCTCCGAACATACAAAGCAAGTGCTCTGTATTGTGTCAACATTTTTAGTCTGAAACAAATTATCTGGCTAAAATCGCTGTGGTGGACATGCAGCCTTAGGGGGTTTTAGAGAGCGGTTTACACAATTAACTCCCTTACCCATCAGACAAAAACAAAGCAACTTGGGTGTCTCTGCTCAGGATTTTCTTCACCGTCAGATCTTTCCACTATGTGTATGCCATAACAATGTTTTCACTTGTATTTGCCTTTGTCAGTCTGTCTTCTGGCTTTAGAGCTTTTCTGCTTATTCGGCCGTACCGGTACTATCTTAATTCTCCCATTCGCCATCGGTACAGCACGATAAAATGTGTCTGTATAGTCCATCATCTAATTTTACATCTTCGCATCACAAAACTGTATTAAAGCTGCAAGCAGTAATGAAAGGGCCCTCGCACCCGGGCTCACCGCCACCCGGTGGCCTTAGGAAAACAGTGAACAGTGGGCGACATGCATGTAAGTGAGTAAATACAGGAGAATTATGGCAAAGTCATTTCACTTCCTCCTGCCAACTGGTGGTGCTTTGACTGTAACTGAATATTGCCATGTATGTGTCTTCAGGCCAGGAATATTATCAAACGTGTGAAGTTTGGAGCAGATTGGACATTGTATGCCTGAGTTACAACAGCTTCCTGTTTCATGGTGAAACATCAAACTTTGTCAGGCCGCCACAGACACGCCCTTCAGCGAAAATTCAAAACCTTCACAATTTATCATCGCTAAGGTCTTAAAGGGTTAGTTTGACATTTCCTCTCTCTGGTTCAATATTAATATTATAAAGTGACAAGAACATTTTTGGTGCGCCAAAAAACAAAATAACGACTTAAATAGTGATGGCCGATTTCAAAACACTGCTTCATGAACCTTCAGAGCTTTATAATATTCTCGTCGCTTTATAATATTAATATTGAACCACTGTACTCACATGAACTGATTTAAATATGTTTTTATTACATTAATGGATCTTGAGAGAGGAAATGTCATTGCTGGCTATGCAGGCCTCACTGAGCCATCGGATTTCAACAAAAATATCTTCATTTGTGTTCCGAAGATGAACGAAGGTCTTAAGGGTGTGAAACGGCATGAGGGTGAGTAATAAATGACATCATTTTCATTTTTGGGTGAACTAACCCTTTAAGATTAGACTGACAACATATGATGTTGATCTGGGCCTGTATGTATTAAACTTCTCAGAAATGCTCTTAAGAATAGTCTTAAGTTTTGACTTAAGTATCAAAAAATTCTTAGTAAAGAGTAGGACTTTTCTAAGAGTATGAGACTTTTATAAAGAAGCTAAAAGCAACTTTTAGTAAAGGATAAGACTGATTCTTAACTGCTGACTTGAGTGTTGTGAACTAAGGACTACAATGATGTAAACTCAAAATGGCTGCCCTCAACCTCTGAATCAGCCAATAGCGAGCCTGCAAGGGTGAAGTCACAACACCACAACACCAATAATTTAATGTTGTTATAAAAAAAATCATTTAAAAAGACACTGAAACCTTTTAATATTTTAATTTATTTTTAAAAATAGCTTTGCATTGTGCAAAATTATCACAAATTAGTATTGATGGTGTGGAATCTTTTTCTATTGATGTATGTCTCCTCATTTACAGTTAGAGCAATGATGTGAACACAAGTTCCATCAATGGCTCCAACAACTCCACTATCCACATAAAAGTGGCTTGCTTTTGCCGCATGGTTTGATGGTCAGTTGGAAAGTCAATGAACTGCCATAGAGTAGTGGCCAAATGTCCAGCCATATGAAAATCAGAATCAGAATCAGAATCAGAAAGAGCTTTATTGCCAGGTATGTTGTTTACACATACTAGGAATTTGTTTTAGTGACAGAAGCTCCACAGTGCAACAGAGTGACAGCGACAAGACAAGACACATAATAAAAAGAATAAAATAATAATATACAACTTTACAAGATAGACAAAGTGCAAAAAAAAAAAGCAAAAAAAAATATATAATATAGAAAATTGACATCTTCAACCTTAATTCAAATATTTTTAAAAATGTTTTAAAAGATGTAAGCATATTGTGTAGATGTGCTTGGAGTCAATTGTTTCATGTGTGATAATGAAATGAAATTTCAAATTATTTATTTCAGATTATTTCTGGCTAGGCTGTCATGCAAAGAAATTATGAACAAATGCAAAAACAAGAGAGAACCAATGAAATATTAAAAACTGATTATGTTGTAGTCAATGTCATATTTTAAAACATTTAAATAATATAAACATAAAAATAAAAATATTTTTCTCATATTTTGATGATATAAGCAAAATTGTAGGGTCATTTAAAAAAAAAAAAAAACCTTTGCTCATCAATTTTGGCCACTATGTTTGGTGTGGTAAGTTTAGCAATTGTACTATTTAAGAGCCTTACTGTGGACTGATGGGCTCAAGTCATCACCGGTGCACTGCTGCATTCTAACAGTCACCAAAAAGTATATTAGAAAAGCTTTCCAGCGCTGGAGAGAGCTAAGCAGGAAGCCCTGAAAACAGACACGGAGGCTGCTTTGATTCCTTATTATGTGTGTAACACTGGGTTTTGATTTTCTGGAGCTGCTGTTCTGTTGGCGATTAACAAGAAACTCTTGTTTGTATTTACTCTTGTGTACTGTGCGTTAATATTTTGTGCTTCCTTGTCATTCGTTCATCATCTGCGCTTTATTTTTCGTGAAGCATTTTGTTGCGCGTCAGCTGTGATAAACAGGCATCCACTCGCATTGCTTATGTAACAGTGGCCAGCTAGTGAGAGTTTTGCAGGTAAACCACTGCACACTGACGACTGCTAGAGAATGCGGTGTTTAGCATCATTGGTAGTGCATTTGCCTCGCATGCCAGTAATGATTGGTCTGGGATTCGAGACCGACTCGGAGCAGGGTGGTTAGTATTGGAGTGTGAGTTTTAAAGGCGGCGCAATAAAGAGAGGGGTGGGTTTGTTTGGGTTGATTTCAAATATGAACAGTGTTCAACAACGAATTTGAGAAATCGCATACAGCACCTTTAAATGTATTAAAATGCATTAAACATATAAATTATTGTTTAAGTAATATTTATTAAATTTATTACATTAATTTAATGTTATTACTTTTCTTATCAGTGACAATCAAGTTTATATCATTTTATCAACTCCATGTCATCGTATAACTCCAATACATCATATCTTTATTGGAAAGCATGTGTTTCCTCTTCTTTGCTGCCATCTTGTTACTCTTAACTAGGTTAGGAGACCTCTGCAGCTCTCCTGAATAATTTAGGAGCTAAGACCTAGTCTTGACACTTAGGAACCTTTATGAATCATACTTATTCTTAAGTCTAGGAATAAGAGTAAAATTACGTCATTCTTAGAATTTTGACACACTTAAAGGGTCATGAACCCCAGAACACATTTTTTGAGCTGTGAACAGATATGTATCGGCTGCACATCATTGAAAACAATAAAGGTACTCATTAATTTTATTTAAAAGTTGAAATTATTTTTTTTTGCATTTTTCAGAGCGATTTCTGTCTTCCGGATTGAAAAGCAAAGTCGGAGCAACGTCACAAAACCTGACGTCATCGTGTACTACCGGCAAGATCCAGAGTGCTGATTAACTCCAGTATGGGCTGGTCTAACATGCTGACGTCAACGCTGTAGTATGCATAAGATTATAATTGCGGTATTATGCATGAGGAAGTATTACTTCTCTTGCCTCTGTCACTGTTGTCATTCAGAGACATGGGTCGTAGGGGCTTGTTTTCTCAGTGCGGAGCTCTGCGATGAGTTTAACAACACTAGCCATGTGGCTCATAGCTCATATACAGAATAAAGTATCCGTGTTTAAAGTTTTTATAGACATATTTCACATATTCTCCTGCACCAAACATGAACCAGCACACATATTTCATCAAGTCTTCTTCAAATGAAATATATGTGCAAACTGATACATTGGTGTGAACGTGATGACACGATTATTCTAATAGAGAAAAGACTGATTTAGATTGAAAATTCAAAGAAAAATGGACAAAAAATAAATGTCTTTATTCTTTCTGTGTTAAACTACGTGTTGTTTATCATGAGACTGCAGTGCTCCTAAACGTAATCAAAGCCCTTTTAAATATTCTTTCCCATTTCTCCCTTGTGCTTGGGAGTTTGTTGTAATTTTTCTCTGTGCGTGCTCATACATTAATATTCATTATTCTGTATAATGAGTGTGTTCTATGTCTTTGTTTCATTGGTTGTTCTCTCCCCTCTTCCCCCCCTCTACACTCCCACTTTTCCAGAGCTTTACACGCCCATTTTCACAGAGTTTTTGAGCTTTGAGGTGTGAACGATCAGAGTAAAACGGGGGTTTCATGACCCTTTAAGACAAAAATTTTACTCTGAGCAGCTTTATACATACGGGCCCTGGTTAAATCTCCATGAGGAGTTAATCACAATGTAAAACATGATATTTGTTGTTGCCCACAGGTAGCGCTATGACTGTAACTGAATATTGCCATGTAGATGTCTTCAGGCCAGGACTCTAATAAAACATGTGAAGTTTGGGGCAGATCGGACATTGTATGCCCAAGTTGCAACAACTTCCTGTTTCATGGCGAAACATCAAACTTTGTCAGGCCACCACGGACACGCCCTTCAACAAAAACTCAAGATCTTCGCAATTTAACGTCGCAAAGGCCTTTAGATTAGACTGACCAATATGATCTGATTAAAGCTCTAGGAGGAGTTAGTTAAAATACAACATATGGAAATGGCAAAAACTGCAAAGATTTTGCAGGGAAAATTCAAAATATCTCATTTCCTGTTGGGTTTACAGATTTTGCATCAAGGGACTTTTTTGTAGGTATTGGGCTGTTACATCTGTCTACTGAATTTCATACGTTTTTTGTCAAACGTAGAGCGAAGGGCGCTTAATTGAAATTTTGTAGGTGGCGCTATCGAGCCATTTTGCCACACCTAATTCTGAAACCCATATCAGATGTACATTTTCACCACTTCTGATGCGTGTGCAAAGTTTCATGCGTTTTCGAGCATGGCCCTTAAAAATGCGATTAATTTCGGAGAAGAAGAATTGACAGAGCGATTACAATAGGGTCCTCACACCATTGGTGCTCGGGCCCTAAATACACTAGTAGCGCATATACAGAGTAAGCATTGTTTATTGAAACTACACCGGAAATGACATTTCATGGTGAATTACTTTACATTGAGGAGTATCCACATTATACATAATTAAAACACTTTTTATAGAAAACTCTTATGAGTAGTCTTCATCTCGTGAATTTACACCTTTCAGATGACTCTTCACAAAAACACAACACATCTCTTAAAGGGTTTGTTCACCCAAAAGTGAAAATTCTGTCATTAATTACTCACCCTCAAGTCGTTCTACACCCATAAGACCTTCGTTCATCTTCAGAACACAAATTAAGATATTTTATTTAAATCCGATGGCTCTGTGAGGCTTTCATTGCCAGCAAGTTAATTTATACTTTCAATGCCCAGAAAGCAACTAAAAACATATTTAAAACAGTTCATGTGACTGCAGTGGTTAAACCTTAATGTTATGAAGCGACGAGAATACTTTTTGTGTACCAAAAAACCCCCAAAATAAGGACTTTATTCAACAATATCTAGTGATGGGCGATTTCAAAACACTGCTTCGAAGCTTTACAAATCTTTTGTTTTGAATCAGTGGTTCGGAGCACTGAAGTCACGTGATTTCAGCAGTTTGGCAGTTTGACACCAATCTGAACCACTGATTCGAAACCAAAAATTCATTAAGTTCGAAGCAGTGTTTTTATGAAATTATTTTCATTTTTGGGTGAACTAACCCTATAATGTGTACAACTTTTAAATTAGCACTAAACTATTGAATGCACCTTTAAGAAAAATACTAAGCATGATAATAAGAAAATGCATTTCCAAAATTAAAAAATCAAAAAATATTTCATATTTCTTTCCCCTAAAGTTTCAGATTGACCAGCATTCCCTCGGGGCTCTCTAGGAATATTTGCACCCCAATTTGAAAACTCCTCATCATGAAACAAAAAAAGTTTACCGGTTATCAATGCATTGATAAAAATACCATATTTACAGACAAATTTGTCACTTGTGATCAATTTGTTCCAAAAAAGGTCTCATAATAGGGGAGCTATAGAGTCAAAGTGAGTCGTATTTGTCTGACCATGTGATCTAAACATGGCTCATTTCTTTCAGTTCTTTTTTTTTTTGGTAACACTTTATTTTAGGGTCTTTTAACTAGTTGCTTATTAGCATATTACTAGGATATTGGCAGTTTATTAGTACTTATAAAGCACATATTAATGTCCTATTCTCCATGACCTTATTCTACATTCTTAATCCTACCCAATACCTAAACTTAACAACTACCTTACTAACTATTTATAAGCAGTAAATTAGGAGTTTATTCAGGAAAAAGTCGTAGTTAATAGTGAAAATGTGCTCCCTATACTAAAGTGTTAACATTTTTTTCAATTAATTTCACAGTATGTGGGAAAAAAAATGCTTAAAATTTGGGATATAAATTTATATGGGATATATATTTGTCTTAAATACATACACAGACTGTACAGCATCCTAGGTAGAGAAGTTTTAGGATATGTCTAAAGGGGTGTTTTTGGATCAATACATTGTGATGTAGTGGAAAGATGAAAAATTTTGGCGCTGGAGGGAAGAGGACAAGACAAGTCAGGACTAAGAAATCAAAGTCAAACTCTCATTAATGGATCAACTCCTGTCTCTAACCCTCAGGGAAAGATGGATTCTCCCTCCACATCACTGTGCTTTTATCATTACAACTAACAGGCTCCTTCAGCAAAAAAATAAATAAATAAGAATACATTGTTTTGCAAAATTTAAGATGAGAGCGAAAAAAAATGAACATCACCTGCTGTTTACAGACTGCGGTTCAAGGTCTTTCAGCTGAAAATATGGCTGTGTAAAAAGCTTTTTTATACAGTCAGTTAAATAGGTTCATAAAACTTGCCATCTACTGTAAATTGCTTTAAGTAATGACCTCCTGGGCTTAAAATAGAATGTGATTCATCTTTTTTCATTAATTTTTCCACATTTTAAAGATTTATCTGTTTGTAACTTGTGGTATTAAAGACCATAAAAGTGAAGGAAAGTTGCTGCAGCTAACTTAGGCTGTTTGTTGATTGTCTTTGACGTTTAACATTTCGCTCATGTGAAATACGACTGACCAGATCGGCTCAGCTTCTCAGCTTTATGCGCTTCTACTTCATAAAGTATCAGGGTGGATACATAGTTGTGTTTTGGCGGGGTAAAGCAGGGATGATTAAGAACACAAGGCTTTTTCCGGCCCTCTCTCAGAGGAAAGAGAGCCGCTCTGACATGGTATGATCCCTCTAAGTGGCTCTGCTGGCAGGGCGGACGTGTCTGTGTTTGAGCGATTCAGCTTGTCCACACTTCACTGGGTTCAGGGCTCTCTGGGACTGGGTCACTGTGGATGAACCCGGTTTGAACTGTCACTACATCTCTATACTGCGAGCAACGTGATGCAACAAAACTGAATTGCTCTTGCTAAAATAAAAAAAGCTGTCTACATGCAAGGATCGGTTGTTGCTAGGGTTGTTTGTTGAAAGCTACAACACCAGATATTATAGTATCTGTTGAGCGTACCATTTGATAACACACACACACACACACACAAAAAAAACACCCCTGTAATGAACAATAAATCTATCTTGCTATAATGTACACTATACCGTTCAAACGTTTCGGGTCAGTATTTATTATTATTATTATTAATATTTGAGAAATTAATTGTTTTATTCTGGAAGTAAATTGATCAAAAGTGACCGTAAATACATTTAATGCTTTCTGCTCATCACTGAATCCTGAAAATGAATGTATCTGGGTTTCCACAAAAGTATTAAGCAGCACAACTGTTTCTAACATTGATAATAAGAGGAAATGTTTCTTGAGCTGCAAATCATCATATTAAAATGATTTCTGAAGGATCATATGACATTGAAAACTGGACTAATGATGCTGAAAGTTCAGCTTTGCATCACAGGAATAAATTCCATTTTAAAATATATTAAAAAGGAAAACAGTTGTTTTAAATTGGAGTACTATTTCACAATATTTCTGTTTTTACTGTACCCCAAATGAATACCCTACCCCTTTTTACGATATTGTATTTATAAGTGCCTCATTATTATTATTATTTCTAAAGGGCAGGCAAAGATTCTCTAAATATCATTCATTTCTTGTACACTCTTCTCTGTGAGGGTTCTGATGCAAAAGTATTTGTTAAATGAGCTGGATTGTTTGTGTTTGCTTGGTATAACAGACCAAAGACAGGGTCTAATAACGGTCATGAATTATGGATAGAGAAGAATGTGATTAAGTTGTTAGAATAGACAAGTAGAGAACAAGAGGAGAAACGCAATAGAGAGAGAGCAGGTGACTTCTGAGGTAAGGTCAGATACAGACAGGCTATATATTTAGTGAAGTGTAACCACGGAGACAGTTGCCACATGAGAAAGTATCTTGTATCATATATACAGTGCCCTCCACAATTATTGACAACCTTAGTAATTATGAGCAAAGGCGGCTGTGAAAATAAATCTGCATTGTTTATCCTTTTGATCTTTCTTTCAAAAAATTCACAAAATTATAACCTTTCATTGAAGGAAAATAATTGAAAGTGGGGGGAAAATCACATTATGAAATAAATGTTTTTCTCCAAAACACGTTGGCCACAATTATTGGCACCCTTTTATTCAAAACTTTTTGCAACCTCCTTTTGCCAAGATAACAGCTCTGAGTCTTCACCTATAATGCCTGATGAGTTTGGAGAGCACCTGACAAGAGATCAGAGACCATTCCTTCATGCAGAATCTCTCCAGATCCTTCAGATTCCCAGCTCCATG
>RJVU01026577.1:2804814-2817696 GCA_003731715.1 Anabarilius grahami
TACTGCAACACTTGGAGAGACAAATCCAAAACTGAGCCAGACGAAGTCCAATTAAACACATTTGTGTTGTGTTTTCTCCAGCAGTGTTGTAAGTTAGTTCCAAACATCTTGTTCAAAACGTCATTTTTGTGAATTCTTTACTCCGAAATAAAATTCCAGTATTATAATGTTCCTTTTTAGGAGAGATTTTTAATAGACTAATATAATGAAGGTAGAATTTAACCAAATAGTACTTATAATACCTGTAATTCTATAACTGGCTGTGACAACATGGTAACGCTACTGACAATGTGTGTTCAACTGACTCTTTTGCATTTTATGGAAATGTTCCATAGCTTGCCTATAAAAATAAACATCCACTGTAGTGAAAAATATGTTTGTTATTCTTGTTAGTGTTTTTTTTGTCGTATGATTTTTTTTTTAAATGTTATTTTTGCACAAAATTACTACTGTGTTTCTAACAAATGTGAGTTAGCCTAACATGAGTTAGCATGTCCCATAGCTTTCTCTCTGGAGTAATCTTGGAAATATCTCCAGGGAGCTCGTTTTGTAGGCACATACCTGCTGGAGCTCATGTCAACAGTAATGATTGAAATTCAGAGGAAGGGTAAATGTCAAACCATGTTTGCTGTCTGCTCTTATTTAGCATTCATGTGCAATACTTAGAGAAAGAGAGAGCTGGTGAAGGTCTCAGCTTTGCTGTCTTCTTCCATCCTGTCTGTGAGTGATCACAGTGACTGGTGAATGTTTATGAATTAATAAGGGAAATTTCTACAGGATAATATTCTATTCTTCCAGATGTGTAGGAGTGTGTATATGTTACCCGTTTGACTCTGAATAGTGTGTATGTGTGCAGGTAGGATTAGGTCATTTTGTCATTTCAGGATGTTTCAGGTCTGTCTTGTCAGGATCTATTTAAATACACTGAGTAGAGACAGAGAATAATGTCATTTCACATCCTCAGCCCTGACGGATTAGTTCATCCAAAAATGAATCATTCTGTCATCTATCATCATTTCCTCACAACCTGATGACTTTCTTCATTCCTTGCAACATGAAAGGAGAAATTTGGAAAAATGCACTAGTTTCTCTTTTCCATGCAAAGGCAATTCAAAAGGGAGGTGTAGGGGAATTTACAGTTAAAGACCCAAAGACCAGATATGATGAATGAAGACCCGGAGCCAGAGTTTAAAAAAATAAATTGAAGAAAAAATTTACTGAAGAATAGTTTGCAGTTTCATCAGCAGAAGTCAGCTTCGACACTCAAAGGAGTTCATAGGCCGCTCTGCGTACACATTCAATACAGCAGCAATTATACTCTAACAGAGTCCACTAACTACATCATTACTTCAGGTTGAATGATTCTGTAGTGAACAACAGACGTGATGGCACCAAAGCTTCACAACAGACATTCTTTTGTCCCACTTTGATTAATCAAAAGAATGTGATAGGACCCTCAACAATGACTATTGTAATCAGGACTGCCAAAGGTGGAAGACAGGAAAGATGACATCAACGGCCCATTGACGATAGGCTAGTCTCATCACGAGTTGCCTTTGTTCACCTCAGGCTTCCATGCCTGAGTTCAAGGTGTGAATGACCATGGACTCCTAGGGCTGCCAAACCGGTTCTGGCTAAAAGAACAAAGAAATGCTCAGAAAGAAAGACATTTTCTAAACATATTGGCTTGAAATCACCAAAAATGGACAGGAATACTGTAAGGAACATGTCCTATGTGTCCTTGTACTCATCCAGGAAACTTTGCACACCTAGAATAACCACACCTGGAATAAAAGCCAATCCAACTACACCCACTGAGACAGAAGTGTGATACCTCAACCAATTCACATCAAGTTTGGACTCTACGAGTTCAGAACACTGCCACAAGGACTTTGAGAAAGATTTGAAAAAGAAATAAAGCATTTCCAAGGTCCTGAAGACATTGTCTTATTTAACTGTGTATTTTGGAACAATACAGCAAGTTTCAGAGGATGAAAGGTGGGCGTGTTAAGGGACGGACACCTGGAATGCGGTGACCCAATCACATCACCATATCAGGAAAGGTGGGGATTAGTAATCCCCTCCCCAACGAGAAAGAAAAAAAGTTTTCCAGAGTGAACAGACCCTTGTTCTGAGTTTCTGACCTGACTAGGGAAGGACAACAGCACGACCAAGGTGAGACTCTTGCGAGTAAACCTTTCACCGCACGGATCAAGCAGCCAAAGTGCTTCTGCAGAGGACTTTGACTCCTGACCTGCATAACCCAAGTACCTCCAACCTACAGAAGATCCTACGGACCGACCACCATCTGACCTACAGTTCTCTGGATTACACAATAGACCTCCAGCACTCAGTGTAGCTCTGCAGCTGTTGGAATGCAATCCAGTCTCCCACTGCACACGGAAGGATACCAGTGGACAATGTTTCCCATTCCCGGACTGATCACCCGACCAAGTGAAACGTAAATATAAGCTAACCAAACCTTTTCCAAAAGCCTTGGCATTAGGTTGTTGCTAAATGAGATTGCTATTTGTGTAGAGACTGTTTATCTAGGGTCAGCGTACACAGATAGATACATTAGACAAGTTATCTGTATTCAGAGTAAATGCTTATTTACTTTTTTTAATACCAGCATCCAGAAAGACCACAATTGACTCCCTCATAGACTGCTAATTACCCATTCATTGCTTCGTCCAATCCGTTGCTCATCTACTTGGCATTCAGTTTTGTTAACATCCATTTGTGTTGTAGTTTGTAGTTCCTGTTTGATTATTGATTCAATTTTCTTAGTAGTTTAGTAATTTTTCCTTAGTAGTTTAGTAATTTTCTTGTAGTATTTAGTGAGTGTGATATTTTACTCTTGTATATCTTTTTGTTAATAAATTCATTTTATTGCAAACTGTGTCATTCTTGTGTTGATAATCAGAGCCTCTACAAGCTCGCCCGAATCTCACTAAATCCTTCAGATTGGTCAGATGATAAACTTTATAAAAATGTATTTTATTTTATTAAATTTATAAAATTCTAATTCAGTTAACAATCTTTCATGATTGTTCTTTATTGTCAAGGTGAGAATCCTGACTGGTGCCCCAAAATATTGGAAGGAATCATCTGACTCAATATTAATATTAATACAAAATATTAATATTAATATTTAAGACCAAAAATCACTACATTTGTGGTGCCCTCATGTGAGGCTAATCCAAAATCACTACAATTCTGATTGGTTAAGGAATAGATAAACTTAGAAAATAGGCAGAAGCACTATTATCCGGATGACACCAAGACCATGTTTTAGGCATGAAGTGACATGCATTTCTGGGCGGCAGTTTATCCACCTCTCCAGTACAGGATCTGTAACAAAAAATACTAGCACTTACCAAAGTTCAAAGTTGAAGTTGGCTGAACAGGATACTTTCCCAAAACATACAGATAACATGTTCTCTCTCACAGTAAGAGGTACAGACACTCTAGTGATTGAAGATAGAAAAGTAAAATAAATGCTTTAAAGGTGCAATGTGTAAAATTTGGGAGGATCTATTGACAGAAATGCAATATAATATACATAACTATGTTTTCAGTGGTACATAAAGACCTTACGTAATGAACCGTTATGTTTTTATTAACTTAGAATGAGCCATTTTTATCATATACATCGCGGGTCCCCCCTCCATTTCAAGTCGGCATTATGCGCCGGCATGTTTGTACAGCAGCCTTAAACGGACAAATACTCTACAAAGTGTGTTTCGTTACCGTTGTTGTTCTTCTAAATCGTTCGTGTTTTTAGAGGCAACTTGCTTTGTCACTATGTTGAATACGCACAGTAGTAGTAGTAGTAATAGTAGTAGTCGTCTGGTTTATTAGAAGTAGAGACATGTCGACCAGACGGCCACTGTAGCTTCTTCGAAAGGGAGGGGTGCAAGGGGTATGCACAGTTAGTTGCAGTTCGCAACCTCACTAGATGCCGCTAAAATTTACACACTGCACCAGAAGTCATTCAAATAATTAAATATTAGAAAGATAAATATTGATTAATAACTTTATTATAAATCACTCAAAAGATATATATTGAAGTGACAGTGGATTCCAGAATCCACCCCCTTCAAATGCAAAATAAAACCATTCCAATAAACCAATAAAACCAGTTTGGGGTTGGTAAGGAGTTTTTGAAAGAAGTCTCTTATGCTCACACCAAAGCTGCATTTATTTGATCAAAAATTCTATAGAAACAGTAATGTTATAAAATATTATTTTGATTTAAAATAACTTTTCCATTTTAATATATTTTAAAATGTAATTTATATATTGTATTCTAGTGATGGCAAAGCTGGATTTTCAGCATCATTATTCCAGGCTTCAGTGTCACATGATCCTTCAGAAATCATTCTAATATGCTGATTTGCTGCTCAAGAAATATTTCTGATTATTATTAATGTTGAAAACAGTTGTGCTGCTTAATATTTTTGTGAAAACTGATACATTCAAGAGAAAAGCATTTATTTGAAATCTACATTCATCTACATGCCTTCTAAAGTCATACAATAGCTTTGTGTGACAAACAGACTGAAATTCAAGTGGTTATTCACACATAATCTTCCCCTCCTCCAGTGAGCTCGAGATTCACTGCAACCAGGTCATTGAGACAGTGAGTCACTCAGAGATCATGTATGTGAACAGGGTCAAATGATTCATTCAAAAGATACTTGTCCTATGAATACTCATAAATGCAAAAATAAAAGTTACAGTGAAGTCAGTGAATAACCGCTTCAGAAGACTTGAAATATAGTGTACAAATCATCTAGATGACTTTTAATGATGCTTTTATGCTGCTTTTTTTTTTAATGTCCTTATTCATTTTCATTTTATTGAGTGGCCAAGATGTTGTTAAAAATTAACCTTTTGTGTTCATTGGAATTTGACATTTGTAGGGTTTGAACCAACATGAGGGTCAGTAAATGATGGAAAAATGAGCTTTTTTTCCTAATTTTCATAATCTAATATCTTCTACACCGTAGTGTCGGATATAATTGCATCTCCTGAGACATAGCTAATTGTGTCTACTCCTAATTGTTAGTCACTTCCTTTTAATTATAAGAGCTCTGAGTCTGGCAGTCTCTTCCCAAACAGTCTTGATCTTCACTCAATGGTGATCTGCACTGCTAATGGAGCAGAGGATGATGTGCGTGCACTAAAGATATCCTGATCTGTCTGGATCAGTGACCGTGCTAATGAGAGTTTCTGTGACCACATATCAGTTTTTTGTCTTCACTTCACATGCACTTTTATTCTGCACTTTATTACGTAGCTCTCAGTAGTATTTGATAATGATTGGTCAAATGCAGCAATGGGCAGTCAAATATTATATAATGACCTCAGATCTGTATAGTTGACCAGTATCCTTGGCAACAAACTAGTGTTACTTTCATTTTTCTATTGAGGGTGCTAGAAAGACTCTGTCCAGGACTGGACAGGAAAACCCCCCCCAAAAAACACCTACTTTTTTTCAAGGAAATTATCGCTTTTGTTAAGCAGGGATTAGGAGTGTGACGATACACTTAGCTCACATGATATTAGGTTCACGAGACCTATTACACTATTTATAAAAAATCCTCAATGACAAAATGACTGGAAAAAGTCTTTTATTCCACTGAAAGTCACAAAATGCAAAACAATGCAGGTGCATTTTTAAATGTTTTAACTATTATCATCTTGTAATGTCAGTTCAGTTCTACTTTCTGAGTTTGAATTATATGCATTAGAAGACAGAACAATATAATGCAAGCACTGTAAAAGGCTGTGCCACAAACTCAACTCTGTCATGAGCTGATAGTAAGAAATGTTTCTTGAGCAGCAAATCATCATATTAGAATGATTTCTGAACGATCGAAATTCAGCTTTGACATTACAGGAATAAATTACATTTTAAAATATATTCAAATATAAAATAACCCACTGTATATAAAATAACTTTACTGTTTTTACTGTATTTTTGATCAAAGAAATGCAGCCTTGGTAAGCATAAGAAGCTTTTTTTATTTTATTTTTTTAAACAATAAATAAATCTTACTGACTCTAAATTACATTACTATACATTATCTCTTACAACCTAAAAACATAAAATAACTAGTTTAATTCAAAGCATATTAACACCAAAGAAAGTCAATTTTAAAGGCCATGTCAGGTATAGGAATAGCTCCTTAATGTAACTATTCACATTTTCACTTTTCACAGTGCACTTAACTATGCAATGAGGGGCAGATGTGGATAAGAGGGAATGAATTATGTATTCAGCACGTTTGTTCACTGCTGAAATTGCTGTGATGACAGATTGACAATACAGTGAGGGACGGTGTGCCAACGGGAAAGAAGAGAGACAGAGCAACACAGATCAATATGCACACTCAATCCAGACAGTTCTGCTGATAGTTTGATAAATGTCATTCTCTCAAGCTCAGGCTGAGCAGCGGGTGCAGAGCTCTGTGGGCGTGCGAGTGCACTTGTTTTCTTGGCTGCTTTGTGATAGACAGTAGGAAATATGAAAATGAAATGAAAACAGCACCAGTAGAGTCATTAAGGATCTGCCCCTGACAACCCAGAGTGACTCTGATTGGCTGAGGAACAGGCAGGGCAACCCTATAATTAAATTTGACTGGTTTAAATTCTGAAAGTCCTTTGGGAGACTGAGACTGATGAGGACTTTATTGCCGATGACCCCAAGAGCTTTGACGCTTCAGTGGCAGCGACGGGGGGCTCCGTAGACCAGTGAGAGGTGAAATCTCTGGCTGATGGATTGATCAATTGGACAGATTACTCTAAGGACTCAATCTGAAGCTGGGAGAGATTTGATTGGTTTAGGACTTTAGTGAACGATTGGTTTATGGAGTAGAGGTTTTATTTGAATGGATAGGGCACATCACCCTAGATTTCCCTGTAAGCTTTTTTCTCCTTACAAACGCTTCCTGCCAAGTATATTGATCATGCGCATTCCCTGAACAATCCAGTGGGAGGCCTTTTACTTAGAGTCCATTAGAAGCACTCTTGACTCACATCTCACCAGCCGACTATTTTCAGTCGTAAGCATCGTTTCCATGTGGGTGGGTGTTAAGAGCCCCAACGACTTGAATCCCCGCAGGGTTAATGGTTCTACTGACTCAAAATAAACTTCTGTTTTGCTTGAAATTGTCGTTCAGTCACACTGAAGAACTGACAAGCCATTGTCGTTCTTGCATTAGATCCTAATGTTTCCTTGGCAAATAAAAAGGCACATATTGCAAACTCCTGTTTTTAAAAATTGTGATTGTGTAAACTAAGAGTTTTTCTGGTGTTCACTTTAACTTACGAAACAAACAATCAAAAAAAGCTGATGCAGAGCAGTCTATGTTTGTTGAATTTATTTATTTTTTCTTACAGAAGCTTTTTTGTTTTGATGAAAAATGTTGTTGCGAGTGTCAGACTAGGATGCATTAAAATCATCACAAAATACATTTATAATGCACATATATATATATAAAATATATATATATATTTCAAATAAATGCTATTCTTTTGAACTTTATATTAATCAGATAATCCCTAAAAAAGTTTCCACAAAAATATTAGGAACACAATGTTGATAATAATAAGAAATGTTTCTTTAGCTGCAAATCATCATATTAGAATGATTTCTGAAGGATCATGTGAAACTGAAGACTGGAGTAATGATGCTGAAAATGTAGCTTTACATCACAAGAATAAATCACATTTTAAAATATATTAAAATAGAAAACAGTTATTTTAAATTGTAATAATATTTCACAGTTTTACTGTATTTTTGATTAAATAAATGCAGCCTTGGTGAGCATAAGAGACTTCTTTCAAAAACATAAATCTTGCTGACCCCAAACTTTTGAATGAAAGGCTATGCAGTGGAGATTCAACAACACCTCTATGGCCAATTAAACTGACAAGGCTTTGCAATATAAAACTATAAAACATAGTTTTATATGTTCTTAAAACATAAAAATCCTTATCTAGTAAGAACAAATGGTGACAAAAAGTCATTGGTTACAAAAGCATTGAAATCCAGATTTTTAATCATTTAAAAATGGATATAATTTATTATGTGTACTTTACGAAAAAAAGTTTTTCCATTTGAGAATGTCCTCGGATGTCCCTCAATGAAGGTTTGTGCGACTTAGCTCGTACACTCACACTCTATAGTCCTGACACAATCCATCTCAAACACAGCAGTGAACATACAGCAGATCATTTATGCTTGTCTTTCCATCACTCATGTGCTCCGACTAATGGCTTTGAGTTGGCAACACACATCTGCCTTCTGGCAGAGGTCAGCGAGAATATGTCACTATGGTGATCAGCGCCGCTGGCACCTCTTAACATACTCCAACTGTAATCCTCCAACCAGGTTTCACTCTTGACCTGTGACCTGCTCTGTTCCTCTGGAAATACAGTAGGCACTCTCTCTCTCTCTCCCTCTCATATAACCTGCTCTGTTTACACAATTTATCTCAGCGCTTCACTTAAATTTGCTGTCCTGTCTGACTTACTACTACCTCCTTACGCTGCAGCATAAACGGAAGTGGCAGCTTCCATTCATTCTCTCTTTTCAGAGCTGTTGGACACAAGAAATGTTATCACAAGATAATCCCATTCAACTGCCAAACGGCATGTGTCGACTGTCAAATGCAGAATGTCTTCCTTTTTCGATTCACACTGACAGAAACACTGTGCGTGGGACTAAAAGTTTGTCAATTTGAGCCTTGTGGGTAAAACTGAGGAGTAAAAAACTTCATACACACACATACCCCGCCCTCTCTTTACCCCCATTTCTCTCCCTTTCCTTTTCTTATCTGGAATTTCCCCTTCAATCCTTCCCAAATAGATAGCATCAGCAAGAGATTACATGAAGATGAGGCAGTAATTGCTGTAATGTGGAGAGTGCTCCGAATCCAAACAGCTCTACACTTCCCCATAAACTCACTGGCATTGCTTGTTTTTTTCATCTATAAATCATTCCTCCAGGGCTTTGTGGCTGTCCTTTCTCTGTCTGGAGAAAACTCCTATTTACACTAAAGCATGGATCAAACCAAGAGGTCAGAGTTTGCCTAGTTAGATTGGTCTAGTTTGTCCCTGCTGGTTAGGGCTGGGAATCGCAAGAACATTTTTGGTTCTGGTTCCGCCTAATGGTTCCGGTTCCATTATAATTATTAAACAACTAATAAAAAAATAGTGGGAACAGGGTTGGGTATTGTTTGAATTTTAACGATTCCGATTCTGCTCATCGATTTTGATTCTAGCATAATGTAGCATATGTAGGATGTAGCATAAGCTTTTTGAATGGCAAGAGGCGTTACACTTTCTTCTTAAGTTGAATATGGAAGGCGGCCTGGAGAAGCTAGATATTTTACTTTATAGCTTGTTAAATATGGATTTTTTTTTTTTACACAAACGCATTGCTTCGCTTCAGAAGGCCTTTATTAACCCCCCAGAGCCGTGTGGAGTATGTTTATGGTGGATGGAGAAACTTTCTTCAGCTCATACTCGTGAACCCTGTTCACTGCCATTTTAAAGCTCGGATGCGTCAGAAGGATATTTATTAATATTTCTCCGATTTTGTTTGTCAGAAAGAAGAAAGTCATATACACCTAGGATGGCTTGAGGGTGAGTAAAGCTTGGGGTAATTTTCATTTGAAAGTGAACTAATCCTTTAATGCAAAACATTTCATTGTAGTTGAATGTAGCGGTTTCTGTGGTTATTTCAATATCGAGAGTGTATCAATGTAATGCGTGAGCACAAATCTCTCAGCTCCACTTAACGCTGGTTCTTTGGGAAGCAAAGTTATCTTTCCCTCACAACCAAAAAACACACTTCTTTGGTGACATGGTTGATTTCGTAGTCTAAAAACAAAGTGACAAATCTTTCTCGAGCAGGGCTGCTGACGACTTTCGTAAAGCCGAACGAAGCGCGTTGATGGGCGTACTGTTGCTCTCGCTCTGGTTAATGTGTGCGCACACTCTTCCAGGAGAAGTGCCCGTACAAGGAATTCCACCCTTTATTGCATAATAAATGAAAAAAACTGTCCGAAATCTGAAGAGTATTTTTGGCACAGAAATACTCTGTCATACTTCCAACACGTTGTTTGAAACTTTGGCCATGTTTAGCATGAGAATCCAACTCTTTAACAGTGTAAATAAGTCGGAATGCATGAAATAGCATTAGACCCCCCTCCCTTTAAGAGCTGCACGGATCCATTCAAGCGTGAGATGACTGCAGTGCAGTGATTCACTCCGCTTTCAGTCATTTGTTAAACAAGGACTCTCATTATCATGATCCAACCATAGTAATTAACCATTGAGGTCCGTCATATCTGAAATTCAGTTAATTAAGATCAAATTCCCTTTTCTGCACAGTTGACTACTGGGATGCATGTTAGTATGCATGTTAGTATGCAAAAATGTCTTAGCGTGTGTTATTCATTATGTCATGGCATTCATTCCGTAACACAGCAGCTGTTGTCTTGTGACCATGCCACTAAATGTGAACAAAGTAGTCAGAGCCTCAGACGACACTCTCAAAGTTATCTAGTGCTCATCACATCTCAGAAAAATTTAGTAAGAACATGAATAAGNAACCAACTGTTCCGCATTTGTCATTGAGAGCATATGTCGTAATTTAGATATATTTTTTAGATGGAAGAAGGCGGTTTTACAGATACTAGAAACATGAAACATGACTTTCAAATGAAAGATTGGTATCAAAGAGAATAAGAATAATGAACTTCATTAAAAAGGTGTTTGAGCTACTGTATAAAACACGTGTTGGAGGGTTTTGGAGTTCTTGGAGTCTACTTCCAATAAATAAACACATTTTATTTCAGATGCTTTAGATGCTGTTACTGTAATTTTCCAGCCTATAGATTATTCATGTCTTTTTTGCTTGCTTGATGGGATGAATATAAATTTAGGTTATGTTAGGTTAGAGAAAAGGTGACATTTATTCATTTAACAGTCCCACAGTGGGCTATAAAATTAAATAAAAGAAGGAGGAAGCATGTATGAGTGTGTATGCCCAGGTGCGCATGTGTATATCCAGGTGTGTGTTTGAAGCTAGCGGTGAGTCTTGTGCTCATTAATTTTCTCATTTAGGCTGAACAGCGAAATGTGCAAACAGTAATGCAGGTCCTGCCTGCTAATGAGCGAGAGAGTTTCATGTGCTTATGTTAAAATAACCAACATTTGCTAGGAAGCTCTTTGATGTGTTTTGCTAATCAATAGTGCATCTGTAGAGAACTCTTGCTGTTGTAAACATCACTCAGCCCGACACACTCTGATTCAATTCCGCTCTGTGCAGCCTGAAAACCCCTCCATGTGTCCGTGGCCCTTTATCTCTGCTGTGGAGCTCTACTGTCACTCTCTATCACTGCACTCTGGGCTTTGGCTGGAGAGTGTGTATCCACAGAAGTGCTGCTCTCTTGTTCGGTTTATGCACTGAGTGTTTAACTCTATGGAGCGGATTCACTAAGAATTGTGCCTGCTGATAGAGATTTTATTTGCACACACTGCTTTGTTTTGCCACTGTCTGCAATTCACATGTAATTATCCAGATCAGGTATCATGGGAAAGTTCTGACAAATGCTGAAAGCAGTTTTCAGAGAATAAATATTGAAAAATACACACTACAGTTCAGAAGTTTGGGGTTGATAAGATTTTTTAATTTTGAAAGAAATATCAGGAATACTTTATAATAAGTTCCCATTAGTTAATGCATGAGCAATTCATTTGTTACAGTATTTAGCAATAATAAATACAAAATTAGAACTGTTCATTGTTAGTTTGTTAGCTCATGTTGCACTTTATTTTACAGTATGTGTACTTACAGTGTACTTAGCTAAGAAAATTCTGGGTAATATAACTACAGGGGTTAAAGGATTAATCCACTTTTAAATAAACTTTTCCTGATAATTTACTCACCCCCATGTCATCCAAGATGTTCATGTCTTTCTTTCGTCAGTCGAAAAGAAATTAAGGTTTTTGATGAAAACATTCCAGGATTATTCTCCTTATAGTGGACTTCAATGGCCTCCAGACGGTTGAAGGTCAAAATTACAGTTTCAGTGCAGCTTCAAAGGGCTTTAAACGATACCAGACGAGGAATAAGGCCCTTATCTAGTGAAACGATCGGTCATTTTCGAAAAAAATACTACTGTATATGCTTTATAAACACAAAATATCGCCTTGAACGTACTTCCGCTTTCCGCATTCTTCAAAACGTTTACGTCTTCCGTCTTCCTCCGCATGCCCCTCCAGTGAACTCCTTATCTGTTCCACGCTGGACCCACACTTCTCCGCTGGGTCCAGAAAGCGGAGGAGGAGGAAGAAAGCCGCTCCAGCTAGGGAGTCCACTCCAGAGGCCGCTCCAGCCCTCTCCGAGCCTGCCGCTCCAGCCCTCTCCGAGAAGGCTCCAGCCTCACTCGAGCCGCCAAGTGAGGCGGTTTGGTTAATGGACTTTTGGACCGAGCCGGTGTCTCCAGTCTCCGCCGCCGAGCCGGTGTCTCCAATCTCCGCCGCCGAGCCGGTATCACCAGTCTCAGCCGCCGATCCAGCATCACCAGTCTCAGCCGCCGAGCCAGCATCTCCAGTCTCCGCTGAGCCCTCTAATGATGCGGCTTGGCTTATAGACTTCTGGACAGAGCCAGCATCTCCAGTCTCAGCCGCCGAGCCCTCCGCTCCAGTCTCAGCCGCCGAGCCATCCGCTCCAGCCGCCGCCGCCGAGCCCTCCGCTCCAGCCGCCTGCCGCGAGCCCTCCGCTCCAGCCGCCTGCCGCGAGCCCTCCGCTCCAGCCGCCTGCCGCGAGCCCTCCGCTCCAGCCGCCTGCCGCGAGCC